>ML785071.1:292612-307208 GCA_009831015.1 Picea engelmannii
CTTCTTTTTAGTATAAATAGGAGTCGAGGGTATGAGAACCCTAGCTTGGATATTATTGTAACAGAGCGCTGCTCGATTGGAGGTTGCCCCCTCGAAGAGGCCTGTGAACATTGCTATCTGAATCAAGTGTTATTTCTGTTCAATTGCTATTTCTGTTGCTATTTCATATATCATTTCCGTGTATTGTGAAGATTATGCTGGATATTTTACTGTTATTATGTTATTTCTAGCATTTCGTTTCTGTTCTGCATATTTTATATATCTGGTATCTTGCACCCTCCTGAGCTTTTATCTCGAATCCTTGAAGGATTCTTCAACTTCTGCACTCATTCAAAGTCTTCTCATGCACACGCTAGTGCTGTCCCTCCTGAACTTCTACAAACTCTCAGACCCCTAAGGGATTTTGTCTTCCTTCCTTCTCCTGCAGATGGAGAATATAATGCCTTCCTGACTTCCTGCTCAAGCAACCTCTTGCTAAGTCTTTCTAGGTGTTCAGCAACCTAGTGAAAATCCCTCAATGGATTCTTCCTTCAGCTCACAGAACTCAAAGAGTTCTTTCCTCTCCTATGCTTGTCTGCACAATGGCTCAAATGCCCACTTGGTAGAGTTTCCCTTTCACAGAATGTTCAACAGTTCTGTCTTCTTCTTCTATGCACCTATGCACTTGCTCGATGCCCACCTAACAGAGATTTACATAATCCTTAGTGATTCTGATTCTTCTTCCGTCTGAACTCACAACCGAGTTCTCCTTTCGTGCACTCCCTGCACTTTCTCAATGCCCACCTGGCAGAGCTTCACATAACTCCTCAGAGATTCTGTTTTCTTCAAACTCTCAGTAGATTTCTTCCTCAAATGCACCGCAGCGCATATGCTCAATGCCCCCCTGGCAGAGCTCTATAGAACTCCTCAGAGCTTCTGTCTACAACTGTGTCTCTCATACACAGCCTTGCCTCCAAGGTGTTCATCAAGATTTAGGTCTTCTTCCTCTGAGTTGTTGATTCCAGTTCCTGTGCCACATCATGTCCCTGTCTGACCCCGTAGAGTTCATAAGTGCATCAGTGCACCGCTATTCAGATTCCACAGCACTCTGTCATGCCCTCTTGGAATGAAACCTCAAAGACCCTCAATTGAAATCAAACACAATCTCCCTGCAAACATACAACCATATCATACATCTACAGAATAATATAACACTCAATAGACACTCGCATAATACAGAACTCATGCAAGAAAAACTGTTGTTTTGTATTAAAATGGCAAAGTGCTTGTAATTACAAGGTGTTCTCGAGCTCTCTCTGGATTTTTTCTCTCACACCCTAAATCACTACTAAAATGAGATATGAAAATCTCTTTTACCTAAGGGGGCTCTTCGAGCTCTTCCCTCCAACCTACCTACCCTATTCAATTGCATTGAATGGGTTGTCTAGTCCGCTATTGGATCTAGATCTCAGCCATTACACACATTTAAGACCGATCTACTCTACGCCTGCACAAAGGCATGACTTCCTGGCTCAAAAGCCTGAGCATTTAAATTACATTGAATTCAAATTTTAGAGGAGGCTGTGCCTCTCTTTTAGTGTGCGATTTGAATTTGCTGGCATGGCTGGCTGACGTGGATAGATGCTCCTGCATCAACTTTCTTTCTTGATTCAATGTGATGTCAATTGTAAGTTTTGGGGGAACATTGGTATCCCTGAATAGGTTTGAATTGTGAGCCCACAACGTGTTTGTAACCGCTAGGCTTGACATACATTTGAATTGGCTGACAGGTTTACTAGAGATACATTCGAGAAAGAAGTCTTCAAGGTTATATTTATTACAGTTATCCTTAGACTTTAATTTCTCTTCAAGTTTTTTCATTACCTAGATTGCATAAATAAAATAAATAAAAATATGAGATATAAAGTCTACATCATTTTTTCATAAAGAGAAAAAATTTGGGCCAATCCATCCACATTTTACTCCAATTTTCCAAGTCAAAAATATATTATTTAAGGCCATCCATAAAGATATTTTTATTTCAAGGGGGCATTGAACTTCCATAAGTATCCCCACCACCACTTTTTTTGACCCACATGCATGGATTCCTTACAGGCTTTGTAACCTAGTTTAGTTGTATAATCATTGGTAGAATGGTTTTTGGACCAGCAAAGTGAGTCAAGGATTTATTCATCTGAATAAATGAAATTAGTAAGAAGAAGTTCTATGTAGTGATTCCATTCTTTAACCAGTTCCCCTTCTAAGCCTAAGGAGTATGCATATTTCCACCCCTCTCTTCCTCTTACCTGAGGTATGAAGGCCTTAGCATCATTCAAAGATAGAACCCCATTCCTTACCAAATCTTGGGATACATCTTCCGAAAATAGGAATTTGTTGCTATCCCCCAACCACAGATCTTTCCCAATATGAACCTACTTTCCATCACTAATGTTCCAAATATTCCAATCGCCCACTAGTGGTAAGGTCGTAACTATAGATTTCCAAACAATCAAGCTTTTTGTTGATTTTGTAGGCCACCCAAACCATTCTATAATTGAATAATTGGGAAGGTATTTGGAGCATAAAACTCGTGCCCATAAAGAGTTATTGTTCACTAGTTCCCATAGACTATGTTCGACCAATTCTTGGGTAAAAGTGATGATGGTATTTCGACCCCACCCACCTAAACCCTTAGGGGCATCTGAAGACAAACATCGAGCTAAAGGAATGCATCCAACATTTCATTTCCCCAACCACAAGTATTGAAAGTTAACCTTATGTATTATCGATGTGATTCCCTTAGGAATCATCACTATGGAGGACCAATACATTGGAATACTTTCCAACATTGACTTAAGTAACACCAGTCTACCTCTTCTAGAGAGAAGGCGATTGAACCAAATAAATATTATGGATTCGATCATTTTGACAATCCATTCCCAATCCACAACTCTGTAGTTGTTTAGTTTTGAAAAAAATCCCAAGTATTTGAATCCATTGTCCAAATTGCACCTAGGATAAGGGATAAGATCCATGATCATTTCTTAGTCCCGGGTACAAAATTGATGTAAATTGAGGCACGACTTGTCAAATTTGATTTCCATCATAGTAAGCATACAATAGAGATCAAGGATCTCTTTTAACCATCTTATATCGATGGATGATCCATAGGCTCAACATAATATGTCGTCAATGAAAATAATGCGAGAGATGGATTCCCTTTATGATCCTTAACCCATATTAACAACCCAAAATATTTTTCTTCTTTGGGAATCCTACTGAGAACTTCAATAACGATAAGGAATGAAAATGGGGAGGGGGGGGAATCCATATATTAGACCTCTTGAGGCCTTGAATAACCTTGAGTAGCAACCATTAATTAACACAACTAAAGAGACACCCCATAACCCACTTAACCACTTCTAAAGTGATCCCCATATGGACTAAGACCAGTCTTAAAATGGTCCAATTCACTCAATCATAAGTTTAGAAAGGTCAAGTTTCAATATAATCATATTTTATTTCCTTTTATTCACTAATTAGAGAACTTATTAAGAAAACAAGATGGCATCTTGGATTTGTTTGTTTTGGAGAAAATAAAAATGTTGTTCAACTGTTAAGTCATTCAGGATGGGTTTTAGTATTTTGGATAAAATTTTGGAAATTAACTTGAAAGAAATTCCCCCTCTTCTTTTTGGGAATAATACATAGGACGATTGAATTGAAGGAACCCTAAACCCTTTCACTCTTTTGGGATTATTTTACAACCAACAACAAATCTTTTTCAGTAACTCATAGAACCCAATAAAGAAACTCCACTATGAACCCATCAATATCGGGGCTCTTTCCATGTTGCACAAAAGAGACAGAAGATAAAATTTTAGACTTTGACACATCCTCCATGAGACCTTTGTTCATGTCTTTTGTAAAGAAGGGTTGAAATTTGCTAACTACCTAAAATATATCTTAAATAGGGAACCCTTCTAGTGCTTTGAAAAGGGATTGAAAATAGAAAGATCCATCTTATTCTTTGTCTTCAAAGGCTCTTACTACAACCCCTTCTTCATTTTTGATTTCCCAGATTGGGTTAAGTGATGCAGCACCCCAACTTAGCAGGGTTTGTCGACCTCCCTGTCTATGGATATTCATATTCCTCTAAGCCAAAATGGCTCCTTAGTTCCCACTGGAACCTTTAATACATATAAAACCACAGGTCCTTTTCTATGCTCACCCACGCGAGCATGCACTAGATGCGAGCCTCCACTCCACGTTATCACCGACATGACCACATACTTAAACCCAAAAGGCACGCCACGTTTCGTGATGTCGGGACTTCCATTGCGAGTCAACTTGACTCGTTCAATTCCTGAAACCCTGAAATGGGCTAACAGTCCCTAGCTCCTCCCTTAAATTCTTCACTGATGTGACCCTCAACTGCGACCTGTGGCCTAACTTTTGAGCACGTTGAGATTTTGCGTATCGGGTGTTTATGAAGTGTCTCTCTCCCCCTCCCCCAAAATATGAAACTGTGATGACCTCTTATACTAGATCAATAGTCTTGACCTCCCTCACAATATGATGGTCCATATCCTTCTTCTGTGAAATCATAATTTTGCGAATTGGGACTTCATGACTCATGATCTTTGAGTCATGACTTCCTCCACAATTCCGACTTCCAAAATGCCAAAATTCAAGCACCAAATTGATGACTCTTGTCCCTTTATATCTAACGAATTCTATGTCTCTTGAGCTTGAAAATGTCAAGGGACTCTCACACTTAACCTCCCTGCAAATCCACTGAATCCAATGGTTCATGGATATCGACACTTCTCCCTCTGAGAATTTCCACCGTTCATTCAGGCTCTTGATAAATCCTTGCCAAATAATTTCGTGTCCACTCTTATGATCTTGATAACTTCAACATCGTCTTCCCTTCAAACTCCGTGAATTCCCTATCCTTCCTAAGCTCGATCTCTGTTGCAAACTTAAGGATTCTATGGAATCCTACACACACTCCTTGTGGCCTTCACGAAAATCTTCGATTATCTAAAATCCTCCAACTCTGTGCACTCCTTGCAACAAAAGTTCTTCTACCATTCACCTATGTTGGAATAGTCTAAGACTCGACCTGGTATGTGCACACCTTGCACGACTTTGTGCTATACTTTCACTTATGTTGGTATAATAACAAATCTATCTCTCCTGAGATTTTTTAAGGTAAAACTCAGAAATATTGTCAATGCACTCCTTGCGGACCTTCACTGCACTCCTTGCAGGAATTATCAGGAAGAGAAACAATTGAAACTCATATTCTCCCTCTCACGGACTTCATACATTCAACATGAAATCATGTGCAAGAAAAACATTGAAACAAATGCATAATAGAGTATATAAGAAAACTGTAAACATACCATTCAATAGATGGAAACATTAACCAATAAAACACCATGAAATTGGATCAAAGCATTCTTATATTAATCCAAGTGTTTTTGTATATGGTTTTTATAGAAACAACTTTCTACTCATACAACTTATACAATCTTTGTTCTTCTCTGCTCTCCTATTCTCTCTTTCTCTCTTGCTCTACAACCTTATTACAATGAGAATGAATCATCCATTACAACTATGAGGGATCCCTCTTGATTTTTACCTCCTACAACTCTAAGTTATCTTATCAAATTAAAGATTACAACTACTTTATATTGATTACATTAAATGCATACAACTGACAAATGAGAGAAATGCTCAAGATCTGTATTAAATTTCCCTAAACATTTAAGAGTAATTACATCCTTCCAGTTATTACATTAATGTTTCATCTTTTAAATTTCAAAATATCTTCAAAATGCGCATTGGTGCATATCTAGTTGTCCTCCACTTGCGCTTGTTGGCAATTCTTCTGCATCATACTCCTCTGGTTGAAAAATTCATGGACTCCTGTCGATGAGCTCCTACATCATCTGTCCATGTTTTTGGATATCTTCTTCACTTTCCTAGCTATAATCTTCAATCGGGTGTCCCTTCCACTGTACCAAATATTCAAGATATGTCTTCCTCCGAGTCTTCTTGCTAACTCTCAGACCAATGATATTTTCCATCTATGGATTTTCAACTACAAGCATTTGTTTGACCCATTGAATTTATTTCTGGTTCTCTCTCCTCTTTCCTTATCTTCTTTGTATGGATACAGATATGATACGTTGAATATGGGTGATATTCCCACATCATCTGGAAATTCTATCTCATAATCATTTGCCTCAATTTTTCTTAAAACCTTACATGGCCCTATCTTCTTCATCTTCAACTTATTATAAGTTCCCCTTGGGAACCATTCTTTTTTAAGGTGTGCTAAGACTAAATCTCCCACTTCAAACCGAAGTTCTCTCCTATGTTGATCTTCTCTGTACTTGTATTCCTAATTAGAACTCTGTAATCACTCTTTAATCTTATTGTGGATCTCTTGCATCTCTCCTTCAAAATCTTCTACTCCAGCACTCCTGAACTCGCTCTGTTCTAAGTCTCTCAAATCAGATACTCCCCTTCGATACATTCCATACATTATCTGGAACGGGATGTTTCATGTGCTCCTATTTGGTGAGTCATTATATGTAAATTTTTCTTGCGGCAGAATCTGATCCCACTGACTATGATGTTTTGTTACTAAAATCCTCAATAAGTCCCCCAAACTTCGATTTAATACCTCAATTTGTCCATCCATATGAGAGTGATATCCTGAGTTAAAAGATAAATTTTTCCCCATCTTCTTCCATACTTTCCTCTAGAAATGACCAACAAATTTGGTATCTCTGTCTGAAACAATACTCTTGGGTAAACAATGAAGTCGAACAACTTCTTTGAAAAACATATTTCAAATGACTGTTGCATCACTAGTTTTCTAACATGGAATGAAATGTGCCATTTTTGAGAATGTGTCGACTACCATGAATATGGAATCACAACCTCTCAGTGTCCTCGACATTCCTAACACAAAATCCATGCTTACCGTGTCCCACGACCTCTCTCGTATTGGCAATGGATGTTACAACCCTGTATTCTGTCTTTTCTGCTTTGCATGCTGGTAAATTCTACATCTTTTGACAAACGTTTTTACATATGTCCTCATCCCTAGCCAATAATACAAACTTTTTAGTTGTGCAAATTTTTTATCATGGCCGAAATGTCCATCCAATCCCCAACTATGTTTTTCCTTTAAACGGTTTTCTCTCATAGAACCCTTTGGGATACAGGACTGATTTCCTTTAAACAAAAATCCATCCTGAATCAAGTATTCAATCCATTGTCTTCTATCTCTCAGAACATGATTCTCTCATGCTTCATAAGCATCCTTGAAATATGAATCATCTCTGTACATTTTCTTAAGGCTATCAAAACCTAAGGTCTTCATGCAAAACTCCTGTAGAATCAAACATTTCCTTCTCAATGCATCAACAACCTTGTTATCATTTCCAGAAATGTGCTTTATAAAAAAAGTAAAGTTTTTCATAAATTCAACCCATTTTGCATGTTTCTAGTTTAGTTTCTCCTATCTGGTTATAAATTGTAAGGCCTAGTTGTCTCTATACAAAACAAACTCTTTTGGAACTAGGTAGTGCCTCCATTTCTTTAATGCCTGTATGACTACATAAAACTCTTTATCATATGTGGAATAATTCCTTTTGGCATCATTTAGACTCTCACTGAAGTATACACATGGTCTATTGTCTTGACTTAAGACTGTTCCAATTGCAAATCCACTTGCGTCACATCTCACTTGAAATGTTTTATTGAAATTTTTTAGAACTAGAACTGGTTTTTCAATTACATTCTCTTTCAACAACTTGAAAGGTTTCTCTGCTTCCTCTATCCGTTAAGAATATTTATGTCTTTTCTTGATTGTGTCCATCATTGGTGCACAAATTTCACTAAATTTTATGATGAACTTCCTATAAAACTGGCCAATCCATGGAATCTTCTCACTTCAAAGATATTTCTTGGCAATGACCATTCTTTAATTTCTTTTATCTTCTTTGGATCCATATTCAACTCATTCAAAGAGATCACAAAACCAAAGTAAATGATTTCTATATTCATGAAAGATGACTTCTTTAGATTTAGCAATAGCTTCTCTTGTTGCAACCTTCTCATCACTAGAGTTAAGTGTCTCAAATTTTGTTCCTCAATCTTACTAAAGATTAGTATATCATCAAGATACACAATCAAAAACTTCCCAATGAAATATTTCAAGACTTCATTCATCAATATCATGAAAGTACTTGGGGTATTCGTCAAACCAAACGGCATGACAAGCCATTCATACAACCCTTCATTTGTCTTGAATGTTGTCTTCCATTCATCACCTTCCCTCATTCGAATCTGATGATATTTTCTTTTCAAATCAATTTTTGAAAAAAAAAATTCTCCACTCAAGAAATCCATCAATTCATCCATCCTGGGTAAAAGAAATATATACCTGATGCTGATTTTTTTATAGCCCTCGAATCTGTACACATTCTCCATCCACCATCCTTTTTCAGACTCAACACTGTTGGTATAGTGCATGGACTCAAACTTTCTCTAATCAACCCTTTGTCCATCAAATCTTAGACTTGCTTCTTAACTTATTCATTCTCTTGTAGTGCCAATTTGTTCACTTATTTGTTTGGTAAGCTCACTCCTGGTATAAGATCCATTTGATGGCTTATATTTTTGATGGGCAGAAACGAACAAAGTAAATCATCCACCACTATATCAACGAAATTCTCCAGCAATTCCTGAATTTCTTCATGTAGATCATCTATTGAGGTATTGGTCAAGATGACTCTAGATTTTCTTACCACAACAAACTACATGTCTTCATATTTCTTGACTTCATCCATAAGTTCCTTCCCACTCACAAGAAGTATAGTATTGTTTGCTTCTCCTTTCACCTTCTTGTCGTCAATTGGCAACAACATATGCGTTCTACCATTCTTTTCCAAGGTGTAGGTGTTCTTTATTTCTTCCATCATGGACAACATTTATGTCATATTTCCATGACCTCCCCAATGAAAGATGGCAGACATCCATGGGGATTACATCACATAAAATCTCATCTCTATAACCCCCTAGCTTAAATTCAACTAAACATTGTTTAGTGATTGTTACCTTATGTCCTTTTTGCTACCAGGAGACTTGATATGGACTCAGATGTGCAATTGTCTCCAATTCTAAATTCTCCACCATCTCTGTGGATACTACGTTATCCGTGCTTCCACTGTCAACAATCACCTTGCATACCCTATCCTTAGTCTTGCAAGAATTTATAAACAAATTGTTCCTCTGGACTGGATTTTCCATCTCTTTCTTTGCCTTCAAGAGAATTTTCCTCATCATTAAGGATCTTTTACCTTCCGCATCTTCTTCTTGAACATTTCTCTTTTGCACTTGTGAAATGTGAGATTTACCTCCTCCATCCATTTTCCTATCGGGACATTCCCAAGATTTGTGTCTGATCTTTCCACAGACAAAACACTTTATTTAACCTCCTTTACCTCTTCCTCTTCCTCTTGCTCGAGGAAAAGTGTTCCTATCAGCATATTGTCTCCCTTGTGAACGTCCTCCCCTTTTTGGGTGATTATGAGGCTTCTTTTCTTCATTATTGGGATTTTGTTCTCTATCCTAGGCAATTTCTTTTCCTCTTCTCTGACTTCTACTTCTGCCCCTTTGACCTTCCTTTCGAGCCAATTTATCTTCTGCCTTCAGAGCAATCTGATAAGCATCTTTTACATTTTTTATTGTCACCAAGCTCATATCATCTTTAATCTCATATCTCATGCCATTCATATATCTGGAGACCTTTTCATCATCACTCTCATGATGACCATCTTTGATGTTTAACCTGTAAAAATCCTCATTGTATTCCTTCACTATCATCCCTTTCTATCTCAAATTATGCATTCTTCAAAACAAAATGATTTGGTAATCTTTGGGTATGAATTTGGCTTTCATTTTCACTACCCTTTTATCCTATATTTTAATTATTTGTTTGCATTTACACTACTTGTCATCCTGCAGTTCCTCCCACCACAGTGATGCATGTCCTTTAAGTCTACTGACACCGTGTTTTACTTTCTTATCTTCTTCGATATATTCATAGTCAAAGTATTTATCCAGAGCTATAAGCCATTCTAGCAACTCATCAACATCCATGTTTCCTTCATATATCGGGATGTCCATCTTTGCTCTAGCACCTATCCTTGCAACAACTTTGAATAGATGTTCCTCTACAACATCTTTGGCTACAACTTCTTCTCCGAGTCCTCCTTCGTTCTTGCTTTCATCTTCACTGATATATCCAGTATTAGGTGTTCGTCTTTGTGTTGTCTCCATAGCATCTAACTGAGCATGAAGTTCTCTCATTTCCCTTTCCATAGTGTAATGTCCCCACTTTGGGACATCATCATAGTGCAAAGGTTTATGATGACCAGAGTAGCCAGATGGATGTTATAGTGAGTACAGGCATTATTGAGAGGAATTGTTGGGTCCATCTTGCATTACTCATCATATGTCATCATTATGAGACATTCTACACAAGTTGGCTTTGGTTCCATTGGATTCTGACGATTTCCATGATTTTGACTATTTTGGGCTATAAGTTAATTAAATTCATTGAAGAGGTCATTTTGGGAAAATTACTTGGAGGAACCTCTCAGTGTAATAGCTCATTGGAATTGAGAGGTGAAACACTAATGGATGGGATAGTGAGAAGTGACTTTCAGTGGCCAAGGAAGCCACAAGGAGAGATAAGGTGTTTTTCATAGGTAAAAAGGTTAATTAATTAATTAAAGTGATTTAATTAATTAATTAAATATTAATAAAATGAAAGTCACTTTGGAGGGACAAGGTGAGCCAAAAATAATAAAAGAAAGGCAAGGGCCTCTACTCATTCATTCATGTATGTTTATCTTTTGGATTTTTGACTTCTAGCTAGAGGGCCCATCTCTTGGGGGTTTTGAGGGTTTTGACTTAAGAAAACCTAGAGGACGATTCGGTGGTGAAAGATTCCACCTAGATTGTCCCAAGCATGGTCTAGGAGATGAAATACACTCCCACACCATTCTAGTTCCAGATCTACTCAGTTGCAAGAGGATTCTACATCAGTTACATGTGCAAATAGAGAGAGGGTGCACTAGTTGAGGGTTTCCAGCAAGAGGAGCACACCATCCATTGAGGGAGGATTCATTCTAGCCAAGGAGAAGAGATTTAAGGAATTCTAGGTATTGGGTTTTCCTTGCAGGTACCATAGTGACATTATTGGATGTTTTTGGAGGTATTCGTATGGAGGATTGATTGGAATCAAGAGAGGGACGATCTCCCTAAGAGGAGGGTGCACCATTATTTGGAGGGTAGCTATATCTAAGGATCTAGCAAGTATTTTTCCCAGTTGAGTGCTTGGGTTTTCATTATCGTGCCCCGGTCTCTCAGTCTAGTGGACTGAGGAGTTGTTGGAGGTCTCTACGAGAGAGGCTGAATTATTAGGGTTTCAGGCATCCAAGAGGGCACACCATTCCTTGAGGAGGATCAGATCCATAGGGTTAGAGATTGGATTTGGATATTTGAGCACCTAGGTTGTGCTTACAATTGCCCGATCTATCATTTGGCATATTTCTTGGGTTGATGGGACACTTTTGACAGCAAGGCTGAATTGTTGAGGAGCTTCATCTATCTAGCAAGGCGTGGCACCTTCCAACTTTGGGGTTTAGCATTCTTATGGCCTAGATCTACTTGTATTCAGTCTTCATTGTGTATCCAACCTTTGGAGGCTTATTGTAGTCTTCTATTGGAGTATTTTGTAGCAGCTCCATCTTCTATTGTCTATCTTCTTAGCCATCTATTGAGCATTCCAGATTGACATCTTCATTGTAGCAGGCTCTTCTATTATTATGGATAAAATCAGATCTAGAGTGTTTTGGCTTGTCTATTTTCTTATTGATCTTGGATATGGTTGAGGTATGTTCTATGATTGCATCATCTTGTTTATTGATTCAAACACACATAAACACATTAGTAAAACCCTAAGTGTAACTATAAGAAATGTGTTTGATGAAATACCACAACCATAAAAAGTTTGAAAAGACACCAAAACCATGATGATCCTGGAATAATGGCTTGGGATCATTACAGTGGTATAAGAGCTTAAATCCTACCAGCCTGAGGGGTCTTTCATAGGGATACATGGATAGTTGAAAGGAAATGGTTAAGATAACCTTGGAGATGACATGCTTGGAGATAACATATCCCGACCTTAGTGAGGAAAATAGGGTTCGCATAACCTTTCTTCGGTATGTAGCCTTTAGAAAGATCAGTTGGAGCAAAGAGGATATATTACATGGGATCATCATAGCATATAAAAGGGAAAAAAGAAGAATATAGATGGATGGAAGAACAGATGAACCCCACACCCATTAGGATCACACAACCTTGCTACAGTTGCAAGGGGTCATGGGAACCAGATCATAGGTACAAGGGTAAGGATCATGAGCGCATTATTGAGGCACACCATGATGGTGATGATGAGGTGTGTGGAGATGGAGTGATAGATGTTGATTCAGAGCAGTCTGGTGATGACAATGACTCTTTCAAAGAGGCTAGTGATAGTGACTCTACCTTAGAGGCTAGTGATGGTGACTCTTGCACAGAGGCTAGTGATGCTTGCACACTTGAGGAGGATAGTGACCCTTGGACATTGGAGGAACAGTTGGATGGACAAGATGATAGCACTGGTGTCTTAGAGGACATATCACATACCATTTATGACCCTATGCCTTTGTAGAGTGGTGACACTAGTGAGGATTCACATGTGTTATAACATACAGATGAACAACTTCCTATGGTGGTCATGACACATCTGCCATATTTCCAGATTCCCATGATAGCCAAGACATATGAGGATAGTAGTACCATAGAGGAGCCGTACATGAAGGATGCACACCATGGATTTGTAGATCCATTGTTCCAGGAGGAGGTACAGGACGTACATACAATTGACTTTACACATACAGATCAACATGAGGAGATTGAGTCATAGTTTCTGGAGACACCATTAGTTGAGAATATTGCGGATGTTGACAGGATTATGGAGCACTTACTTCCAAGATCGGCCTGCATATATGAGGATTCACTCTTTAGTATTCAGGATGACCATAGCATGTGTCTAGACATAGCTATATGGAATCTAGGCACATATGATAGTAGTTGGTTGAGTGCACAGGAGGATACAACTGCTCACACTAGATACAATATGATTAAGAGGGAGCTAGTAGTTGAGGATGATGTCCAGTCACTTTATCTTCTTTAGAGAGTGTTGTTGAGGATTTTCATGATGACACTACCAGTGAGAGGCATGCGGTGGTACCTCAGCATGACTATGATCAAGAGTCACACCACTTAGCGGGACAATTGAGAGTTAGTGAGGCTATGATCATCACAACCACTAGACGTTTTTATGACACACATGCATTAGTGGTCGATTACTTTTGGGAGGCATCAATGTCACATGGTAGTTTAGATGAGGGATTTTCCATGGAGGACTTTCATACTCTAAGGGAGAGAGTATCGATGATGAGGACTGACTACCAAAAGTTATTGACTAACAAGGACTACCTATTGAGGATTGGTGAAATGTATCATGAGGCTCTAAGGGAACAATAGTTGGAGGTAGAGAGACTCACTCAGGAGTTGGAGAGCGCTTGAGGATTCTTGAGAGGCACACAGACAACCCTTCAAGAATAAGAGTCTAGGTCAGATGAGCCTCTTGAGGAGATTTGTTAGAGATCCACTTCATCTATCTTAGTAGACACTCAAATATATCATTCAGTCATGTTGCTAGGATATTTTGATGATCTAGCAGAGGAGCACTAGTTGATGGAGGACAATTCCATTTGTTTTTCGAGAGAGGTTGATCTCCATGTAGAGGTTGATCCAAGAGTACGCGCGGGACCTATGATGTAACAGGAATCTACAGTAGATGACATGAGTATGCCAGAGCATACAATGGTGAGTGATATATCATAGCGGCATGTTGTGATGTACAGTGGGATTCATAGGGATGTACTTCCTTGCATGGAGGTGACACACTTAGGGGAGCATGCAGATGCCACTTCTTAGAGGCAACACATAGTTATGAGACCTCACCTTCACCATTTCAATAGTAGCATGGGGGATGAGAGATGAAGATTGGTTTACCAACAGATAGAGGAATTGCATCCAATTGTACCTAATGATTGGGGTTTAGAGATGACTACAGGCGACCAGTTATCATGGGTACCGATAGACATTATTGTTACACATCCAAATCACTCAACTGGATAAGTGTCGCACATATCTCTCGCTTGTCGCAAGTGTCGCAACTTCTATACAACTTGTCGCAAAGGTCACAAGTTGGTTATAAGGGTGTCGTAAATACTGTTGGATCATGTCACCTTGATGACGACATCACAGGGACACTTGAAACACCTCATCTACTCAGTTTGAAGGAAGAAAGTTGGTCTACTGAAGTCAAACATCTCTTGACACCTTAGAAAGCTTCAAAATCAAGGTTTTGGAAGGGGAACGCTCCTCCAACACTACCTGAGGAGCG
>ML785072.1:49235-67015 GCA_009831015.1 Picea engelmannii
CCATCTTGGCTTCCATTGAATCCCTCATCTCTTGTAGTTCATCTTTGGTTACTGTCTTCTTTTGTAAATCATTTATGTCCCTACGCATTTCTTCACCTTCATCAAGAGTCCAATTAGGATTTTTTGGAGGCTTATTTGGTGTAAGAGGTCCCTTTTTGGGTGG
The DNA here is from genome assembly GCA_009831015.1 of Picea engelmannii. Taxonomy (NCBI): domain Eukaryota; kingdom Viridiplantae; phylum Streptophyta; class Pinopsida; order Pinales; family Pinaceae; genus Picea; species Picea engelmannii. Next base: position 49,399 of record ML785072.1, read on the forward strand.
CATGTTGGCCAAATATCACTTTTGAGCCTTGATTTTGAGGTGGTTCTGCTAGACAATATTTATTCTATTATATCTCCCAAGTTTCGGCCCTTCTGGGTATGAAACTTTCCTTTAGGTAGTTCTCTGATATTTCTTCTCTGCAATGCCATATGTCTGATCAAAATTGGATGTTCCAAGTGGAATTTACGGTAACTTCCTCACAACTTGCCAATTTTTGGCCTTTCCAAAAGATCTCACTTGTATAGAATGCCCCGTACAAAATAATTGATATCAAATTCTGTAACTCGCACCCAACATACTACAAACTGTCCACGATCCAATGCAACCAGTCCCACTCAATTTGGATACTCTAGGAAGAAGTTATGATTGTTTTACCTAGAACACCTTCTTGAGACTAGTCAATGGGGCTAGTCAGATACCCTATCTTACACAGGGTGTATATACAAATTTAAGATTACCCAGAAGCTGAAATTTTTACCACAGATACACTACTAATTTCTGTAAATGGTCTCTAGAGGGCAGGGTCTGAAACGTTATAGAAAAGTTTTTATAGCGAAAATTCCTCAATGACGCATTTCAGGATGATTCCACAACTCTATCTTGTATAGGATGTATCTCCAAAAGTATAAGGCCTCAGGGATGAATTTTGAACCCAACGTACCTTGATCCGTCTGCTAAATACCCTCAAAGAAGTTCCTTTTGAAACGTTGTAGAAAAAAAGTTATAGCGAAAATTCCATGGTGTGTCAAATGTAGCAGCGAAACCCCAAGACCTTCAGCTCTGATACCATATGTTAAGAACCAAACATCAATATATCATATAAAAACCTCAGAAAAAGTACTCAATGCCTTGAAAAAGAGATAATTTCAGATAATAATCCTCTTCGAGGGGGGAACCTCCTTTTACCCCACTTAAATGTTCAAGTACAAGATGATTCAAAATGAAAATGTCTCCTTGGTATATATAGGAGACTAGGAGGTATAATGGCCTAAAGCCGACATAATTGAAATAACATTACTAATCTAAATTACAACTAATGGCCTAAAGCCGACATAAATAAAATAGCATTACTAATCTAATATGCCCCAATTAAGGGGTAATGAGCCAACATTAGGGCTTAACAATTGGCCATAGCAGCACAACACAAATGGCAAGTATACCAGATGGATGTCAAGTCAGCATTCATGAATGGTTTCTTAGAAGAAGAAGTTTATGTCGATCAACCACCTGGATTTGAAGTCCAAGAGCACCCAACCAAAGTATATCGGTTGAAGAAAGCCTTGTATGGCTTAAAGAAAGATCCAAGAGCTTGGTATAGCAGAATTGACACTTATCTGATCAAAAGTGGTTTCAACAGAAGTCAAAATGAGCCAACTCTTTACACCAAAATAGATCAGCATAGTGAAATTTTGATTATATGTTTATATGTTGATGACATGATCTATACAGGAAATCTTGAGTTGACAAATTTTAAACATGCCATGCAATCTGAGTTTGAGATGACAGATCTTGGCATAATGAAATATTTTTTAGGGATTGAGGTTCATCAATCAGCCAAAGTCATTTTTGTCTATCAGCAAAATTATGTAGTAGACATCCTCAAAAGATTTCGCATGGAAGAATGCAATCCAGCAGAAACCCCCATACCACTAGGCACAAAATTGAGCAAGAATGATGAAGGTCCTACAGTGGACTCTACCCTGTACAAAAGTTTAGTTGGCAGTTTGTTCTATCTTACAACAGCTAGGCCTGACATTATGTATGTAGCCAACCTTGTTTCCAGATTCATGGAATTCCCTAAAGATTGTCATTGGAAAATGACGAAACGAATTCTGAGATATGTTGCAGGAACTCTCAATTTTGGCTTATGGTACACTAAATCTGATAGTAATCAACTTTCTGGTTACACAGATAGTGATTTTGCAGGCAGTATAGATGACAGGAAAATCACATCTGGACATGTTTTTCAACTGGGCTCGAACCTAATCTCATGGGCATCAAAGAAGCAGCCAATTGTTTCAATATCTTCTGCAGAGGCAGAGTATGTCACTGCTACCTTAGCTTCCTGTCAAGTTGTGTCGCTGAGAAGAATATTGAAAGATATGTCACATACAGAAAAGGATCCAACTCCTATTTTCTGTGACAATACTTCAGCAATTGCTCTATCCAAAAATCATGTATTTCACAAGAAAAACAAACGCATTGACACTCATTTTCATTTCATACGCGAGCTAGTCAATAATGGTGATATTGTACTACAATTCTTTGGTTCTCGAGATCAGCTTGCTGATATCTTTACAAAGCCACTGGGAAAATCGGTTTTTGATTTTCAAAGACAACACTTAGGCATAATCAGTGATGATGTTTGTAACTATTGAGTTTAAGAGGGAGTGTTAAATATAATGTAACCTCAACAAGCTAGCTATACACTGCCAGTTGTCCTGGCTAGTTGTACTTTCTATTCTTGATTTTCTTGAGCTTATTTAGCTCAGCTATTTCCCTTTGCATACTAACTTCTTCATCATCTTCTTCATGTACTCGTTTTGTACTTTTCTTCATATATTCTAATATACTGTTTTCTGTTCTATTCTTTTCTCTCTGCATTTCTTGCTTCACAATTTATCAAAAACCAGCAAACTTGTAACATTAATTGTGTTCCCAAAAATATCGCTTAGGGTTTATTGAATGAATGTCCCAACTTCTTCTTACCATTGATCTACCATTAGATCACCTCAATAATCTCAGTGATAGGTATTTGGTTGCAGTTTCCTGTAAAGATGTTTTGAGAAATTGATGTGCCTTGAGAAACATGTTGAGATATTTGTGTTACCAAATGTTCTAATAAATCAAGTGAATCCAATCTTGAAGATAACGATCCATACCAACGCCCATCACCTTCTATCAGTGATCCACATCATTTCTCTACAAACCATACTCAGACCTCGTCTGTTGATTTAACTTCATATTGCAAACGAGAAGATACGAGCAAATTCACAAACAACTAGATTGTTTTCGCCTTGTATTTCTAGTAATTTTTTCTACAAGGCGAGAGAGAAGTGGATACGTTGGCTTCATGATGCATTTCAATGCATGGATTCATGAAAATTGATGCAAGTATCTATGTTTGTGTGTTTAATGGAATTAAAAAAGCATTCATCTCCCAGCCTGAAGCAGATCTATTAAAATCTCGATTGAGATATTTTTGCACCAGTCCATTCAAGAATGGAGAAAATGATGAGCCCAAGGCATCTTCTTTTCCATGGTATAAAGAAACTGTTATGTTGGACGTAAGTGAATATTGAAAGACTATTTTTTGTTCTAAGAAAATTTAAAAAGTTGTATGCATATCAAACAAACTATGCACACATTTTAAACAAACTATGAACACATTTTAAGAAAAACAAATTTTACCTTTTAAGCTATAATGATTTTCAGAAGGCATATTTTATTAAAATATTGTTTTATGAGAAATATAGCTTTATGAAAGATATTTTAAAAGCATCTTTCATTTTGGAGTGATAAGAAGTTTTTAATTATAAACTAAAACATTTTTTATTTCAAAGGAAAAGCTTAGTTGAAAGTTTGATATAACATCTTCATTAATAAAATTAAATATTTTTTGTGGTGATGGTGACCTTGATATGCTTGAAATTGAATAAGGGGATCTTAGGTACACTTTGTGTGGTGTTCGATGGTGAATTTTCCACGAAGGCTTCTGTTGTTGCCTAGTTTTGACACCTTCCATTGTGTCAAATGGTGAATGTTTTCATGGTTGCTTTGATGTTTAATGTCTCGTTTTGACATAAACACAATTGTTTCTCATCATTTAACGCAATATACATCAAATTATGGAAAAGAAAGCACACATAAATTCATGCATATTCAAGCAAAGTAATGGACGATTCAAGCAACATTATTGAAACAATCAAGTTGACAATCACATCAACATTCAAAGATAAATATACATCAACATTTGCATCAATTCAACTTTGAAGTCAACATTCATTGTAAAATAGCAATAGTTTATTTGTAAGTGTGAAATCAACATCAATTTGAGTGGAATTGAATTTTTGATAAGGTGCATTCTCCATTGAACCCGACACCCAAGATTGAGTTATTACATGTCTATGTTCTTTCAGAGTCAAAATTAATAGGGTTGAGTATTTGAAACTCAAATCATTGTAATGATTTGGGATGTAATTTTGGTGGTAACCAACATATTAAACTTCCTCTAAGTGAATTAAAAAAAATGAGTTCAAGTGAGTGACTTCAAGAGTACAAGCGAGTGTGAATTTCAAGCACAACAATGGCTAAAATCATTGAGATGGTTTCCTTATTGGAAACTTTGTTAGAAAAAACTGAGAAAAATTTGGTCATATCGACCAATGAACATTGGAAAGTGTTATCACATGTTTACGAGTCATGCAAACAAGGATTCATCTGTTGCAATATCAATTCCAACTATTGAATAATGAAATCAAGGATCTCAAAAATCAACAATCAGTGAAGTGTTATGAACTAGTTTTTGTTCAAAACAACCCTCTCTATAATGATGATGGTGATGATAACTAGTCAGTGAAGGAGAAACTAAGAAAGACAACTCCAGATGAAGATGAATATGAAGTTGTGCAAGTTCAGCATAACGAGGTTTAAAATACTCTTTCCAAACCCATCATCGGACCTTGGGAAGAAATCAGGTACAACAAGCCCAAAACATGACTTGGATATGACAAGGAAGTTACCTTTCATATTCTCGATTATTCCAAACAAATCTAGTTCCAAAGTGTTGGATTCCTTTAAGAAGTTTCAACTTCACCTGAATTTTTTACTTACCCTATTCCAATTGAGAATCAGAATGTTAAATGCCAACATTGCAATCAAGTTGGTCACATGGAGAATCATTGTTTTGATCTCCATTCTTGCAAGCACTGTGGCAAGCATAATCATTGTTCATACATATGTTCAACATTGAAGAAACCTACAATATTGAATATTCACTATGAGTGGATCGATCATTGGCAGTGGTCATAGACAACCAAGAGATTATATAATTCTTACTGTAGAATTCAATCTCGAGTAAAGACCAATTTTGTAGAACATAACCCTTTTTGTACCTAACATAAGCGTTATAAGTCCAAAGTGGTCCCCTTATGGCTTAGCTTTTAAGCATGGCCCTTGCAGGATGAGATAACATGTGGTTGTTTCCACATAACCACTTTTCATTGTAATGGATGAAGTATGGTACTCTCTTGAGCATGGATGGGGGAGTACAATGATGTAATGCTTTTTCACCTTAAGCAGCGGGAGTTAAAAAATAAAGTAAAGATGGTTCATGAAACCACTTGTTGTCTCTCTTTTCAGTTGAAAAAGGGGGGAATTAATGATGGAATTGAACATGGTTTTCAAATTAAAAGTTTTTACATCAAATATGTTAGATGGGAATCAATTTTTTCAAATGGGAAACTACAATTTGTAGATTGAAGACTGTGGCAGAATTATGGTTCAATGAATAAAAATTGAATCATATACATGATTGTTATAGCAATATTTTCCTCATTCCATGCAACTTGCTTAGAGGCCTTTTCCATTTCCCTATGCAGATTTGAAGTCCCTTTTTGCAATTCCAGGAGCTAAAAAACATATTTTTCCACATATACATGCCCTAACAACTATACAATATGTGTATACGCAGGTTTCACCATTACATCCCATGTACATTGGATTTTGTGTCCAAAATAAAAAAATGGTGTCAAGTTTCCATGTCACATCACGAGATCCATTATCCTTGACCTTCCATATAGTGGAAACATTCTGACTCGTCCCTTCAGTTCCATTTGAAGTAAATAAATGGGCCATATCCAAGCTATGGAAGGGAGAGAAAGAATTCAACTTTTAGAGAAACGTTACTATGGAGAAATTATTCACTTCATATTGAGTCTGCATCCCTTTGTCCTTTTAAGTCTAAACACATTGTTCAGCCCCCAAACTCTTACCTCTTTGATGGAGAACATCATTATCTCTCTTATATGAGCTTGCCTTTGGTGGAGGATAGAAGTGGTGGAGGCTGAGCTGGAGGGGACTTAGTTTCTCGGTTCCAAGACGCGTTGACATAGAATTTTTTCATTCATACACTTCTACTGATCATATTTTAATAGAAATACTCTTTTCTAGTCTGATTAATGTCTTGCAAATATTTGAATTATTATTCCATGGGAAAATTTGTTATGAATATTGATGGATTATGATATTTTATGTTCTAAATGTATATATTATCATGATATGCTTGCGTATCTTGGTTATTGAGGACAAGTTAGAGGTGTATAGATTTGATTTGAGTGCTCAACGCTAGTCATCTTTGAACATCTGGACAAGGTAGGCTCTTTATCTTGTCTTGTTAGCATCTTTGTTTATATAGCACACTTGAGACTAGAGTTGATTTCTACACTCATTCTGTGTATTGTGGCTTACCCCTTGCCATAGAGTGATTTTCATCGTAATAGAATTGGTGATCATACTGGGGATTGAATCTTATTTATGGGGTTTGGACTGTTTTTCTCCTTTGATTGCTCTCAGTTAGCTTGCATTTTCTTGTCGTTTGATTGCTTTACAGCCTATTTCCACTTTAAATCTGAGTTTCTTGGCCATATCCTTAACCTGACAATGTTTTAACACATATACACATTTTTTCCCTTGACAAACGTGTACATACGTGAGTTTTTGTTCTATAGGGCACTTAAATACGTGACCTTTTCTTGAATAGATGCATACATCATCCTTTTTTGCTTAATTGTTGATTTTGGTGTTTTCTAGGTAAGTTTTGATGGTTGTTGAGTCTTCTTGGGTCTCTGTCATGATTGTTAAGTGTCTACAAAGTGATAGGACATTGGGAGGTTTTTCTTTCTCATCATATTTCATTGGTTGTCCTTGCATATTGGGATTGGTGTTTTGTTCTTGATATCCTTCTTGGTTTGTCTCTGTTTTCTTACAGTAGGGTCTATATATCAAGATGTTGTTGAGTCCTTGAATTTTCATTTCCTTACATTGAAAAAAAAAAATATACATTTTGCATTATGGCATGTGATCTTTTGTATTCTTATTATTGATCTTAATACATGTGTGGAAATATTGCATCTTATTTGAAATTCCAGAGTTGAATTGAAAGTTTCATTTTGAAAATATCATCATTTATTGAGAATTGAAGTTAGGACTTTGCAATGTATTCATATTCATTTATTTTACTTGCTGAGTAATAACATCATTTGTTTTATGACCAAATATTTTGAGTAAACAAATCCACTAAAAGTAATGCTGATAAAATTAAAATTGATTAGAAATGATTTTATATTTTAGGGTGCACAAACTAGCTTAAGATTTAGAGCCTTGGAAAAGGATATTGTGAGTAAACTTCTCCATTAAACTCAACATATGTGTTTGAATAAGGGAGTGGTGTAATTCATTGTATAATTGGTGGCGTCAAGAGGCTCCACTCACACTGGAGTTAACCACAAGGTCGCAAGAAGTTCAAAAATCAAGAGAAGATGGTTCATGAAACCACTTGTGGTATCTCCTTTCAATTGACAAAGGGGGGAGTTGATGATGGAATTTAATATGGTTGTCAAAATGAAAATTTTGACATCAAATATTCTAAATGGGCATCAATTTTGTCAAATGGGAAACTGAAGTATGTAGATGGAAGACTTTGGAAGAATTATGGTTCAATGAATAACAATTGAATCATATACATGATATAGAATTGGGATGTTGTTGGACACCTATAAGTGTAAAAATTGGATAGGGTCATCCAAAAACCATTATATACATGGTATCAATTGGTCAATGGTTATCCCAAACAACAGATTCAGAGAGAACTTCGATGATACACTGATAGTAGAGTGGTGATACTACATGTTCACCAATTAGCAGAAGACATCAGATTCGTCGAGCTCAAATACTTGGAAAAATGATTGAATTTTCAAGCAATTAGGGAATGTTGAGATATTACAGTTGTTCACTTCCATATCTCAGTTCTCTTTGAGTTCATATCATATGACCCATTCAACATCCAGATTGGTCATTTTTCAAGCAATTCTTCATCGAGTCTCAGCTCAGGAATTTTAGTATGAAGACTTGGAAATGATACTAATTTATTCCTCATTGTTGGTATTATTAATTGGACTTGTGATTGAGGGGGGGACTATTATCATATGGCTTACCTTACCAATCACTAAGTCTAATTGTCACCTTTATTTGTATTATTCATTTATGATATTAGTAATATATCCTCAAGTGGTGACTAATGAGTTAGTTCATATTGTCTAGCCTAGTCCTCATGCATGATTTTAGGATCTAGAGCAAATATCTCTATGAGGTGGCATCACCCATTGTACTATAAATATGTACCATTGGTGTGAATACAATTGATTTGGCTAGTGAGACTTTTCCATCATATTGTTGTTCTTATGAATATTTTATCTAAATTTTTATAAATAAATTTTAATAAAAACATTTTTTTTTAATTATATCTTTATATTTATATTTTCATATTATATTATTATTTCTATTTATAATAATGATTTTAAAAAATAAGCACTTTGAATCACACTAATAACATATTTATTACATCAAGGTCTAAAATATTCACTATGTTGGACATGTAACTAGATGAGATGACCTATGTGATTAAGTTATAAATAAATATTGTAAGGATTCCACTCCAAGTCAAAGTAGTACTTGAGTGCATGATTCAAGAAGATAAATATAAGGACAAGCTAGTGATAGTTAGATAAGGTAAATCTGAACACTTGGTCTCTAAGCCAAATCAATGGTTGAGCTCTTCTTGACATTGTATAAATGCATATGCTCTTTAATATAATAGACAAGGTAACTATGTGTGTACTCTCTCTATCTCCTATCGTCCTAAATATGTATAATTTGATACAAGAGCTTGTTGAGGCTTGACTCCCATACTGGTGAGCCTAGGAAGATGAGAGTCATAAATATGTAGTCATGTGTAGGATTAGCCATATGAGTACGGTAAACATAGTTGTTGTTGTGGGTGATTATTTTTGTAGGAGAGTAGATCCTCCACTAAGAAGAAGAATATTGAAGGTGGTTTTTGTTCGCATAATGAAGCCAGGGAGAGGCTTAGGAGGGAAGAACCATTAGGGTTATATTTGCAAACCCTAACCATCATCTAAAGGAGGCATCAAGGGTCTTGAGGTTGATGACTTATGAGAAGGATGTTGATCTGGATTGGATCATTATATTATTTTTCATCTATATCGATGCTTTGATAGTGGAAAAAAATGGAGTAATCAACTTGCAGGCTCATCTTAGTGGAAGGTCCCAGTTTGGAAAATTGGGGTCCATAACCTTCCATATCCATTTTGAGGCATTAAATGGTGTTTTTTAGGGTTATAATTTTTGGAACCTATGCACAGCCCCTTCAAAATGTTCTACACTCTGATACCTTTCCAACAGTGTAGACCATGCTTCAATCAGAGTTTGTAGGAAAAATGTATGCCTCCCATAAGTTGAACTATCATGTTGATCACCATGGTACACGAGGATTCCACATCAACCTCCATTACTCATTCATATGGGGCTAACCACGTGAAGAGTTTAAAAAATATTCTAGAATTTTCAAAACCATACCACAATTGAGGTTTTAAGAATTCAAAAACCTACCCCTAGATGGCAATCAGGCTATGTTAAATATTGGGCCACTAGGAGGACAATGGATTACTTTCTATGTTATTGTATTTTATTCCATAGAAAGGAAGAACAAATGGGAGCGGGAAATTAGAGAGAATAATAGAGGGGGTTAATGTTTTTTACCATCCTAATAGGCCACAAGTATCTAGTAACTCCATAGAGAGTTCCTTCTCCTTTCTACTTGCATTATTCCATACCAGAAAAAAGAGAGTAGAGAAACCTCACCTTCTAGTTGGGTTTTCTCTCGCAAGGCTTCCTAAAGAAACTGTTTGTGTTATCTTGTGGATGGTGTTTGATTGAACTTTTTGTTTTCTCCATTTTCCATATTTTTTCTATTTCATGCATAAGCGAAAATCAATAACTAAATATTTTGGAATCTAAAGTAATTTAACCTTCATAGTGTAGATTTCAATTTTATTTATCAGATCTATTGTGAGGAATTGTTTCAGTGGAATATCCATGATATTTTACAGATCATATTGGTATCAAATAAGGTTTTTCTTTTGGGTATTTGTGGGAAGTTTCAGAATCTAGGAATTGACTTAAAGAGAAGTCGCAGAAACCCTAACCATGGTAGATGAGTATGTTCATAATAACCCTTGAGATCTAGTAGAAGAGATATTTGAGAGGTTGGAAGCGCAAGTCATCGACATCAGTCGCAATATGAACCTCTGCATGGAGGATCTAACAAGAAATCTAAGACTATTAAGATATGATGGAGTCTCTAACTCAGATATCGAATTAGAGGGGAAATCAGGAGATCAAGAAGACTCAGGAAAGGAGTCGTGGAACAAATTTGAAAAAGAGAATTCGAGTTCGAGTGTCATCAACCCTTCACAATTATTATTTAAGATGAAATTTAAAGTGTAAATAAATCCATGTGAAGGTGAAATAAATGAATTAAAACTAAATAATTGGTTACAACAACTAGAAGTTTGTTTTACTGTTCACCATATAGATGAAGAGAAGAAGATTTCATTTTCTAGTTTGAAGTTAGAGGGCCATGCTCTAACTTGGTGGGAAATCCATGCAGAAACATTTTGGTTGGAGGGTGATCCTCAAGTAACTACGTGGGAGGAATTTAAAACCCTCATCAAGTCCCAATTCCACCCTATCGGGTATGTAGAGGAACAATGTATCTAGTGGCACTATCTCAGGAAGGGGCAAGGGAAGAGTGTACATGAGTACACCACTAAGTTCAGAAATATGGCCATCATGGTGGGTATCTGTCCCAAGAACCCAGATGTACTCATAAATTATCTGGTGGGTTTACATAGTCATCTACAAAAGTAGGTGATGCTCTTCAATCCAAGCACAATGGATGAGGCGTGTGTAAAGGCATAGTATCTGGAAAACATAGTCCAAAAGAAGTGGTAGTAAAGTGGTTCAAAGAAGAAAGAGCACAAGGAAGCTTCTAAGGAGTGGAAGAAGAAGTGGAAAGGGGGAAAAGATAAGAAGACAACAACCACTACACATTAGTGAAAATATCCAAAGAACCATTGCAAAATTTATGGCCACACCGAAGAAAAATGTTGGAAACTACATCCAAAACTAAACTCGAAGAACTACAAGAAGGATAAAAAGAAAAATAACCTTCTATCCATAGATTCGAGAAATCATGTTGAAAGAATCTCAGACGTGGATGAAAATATTTTATGCATATCTGTGAAGAAGAAGATGAATTTGAGTAGCCGTCATCACTGGGAAGAGATGGAGATGACCAAGCTCTTCCACATCAATATTCAAGTCAAGAAGACCAATATAGATGTTATGTTTGAATCTAGTTCACAGGATAATCTCATAGCAGTGGATCTGGTCAATAAGGTTGGATTGGAGGTTCACAATTATCCTAGCCTCTATCCATTGGGCTGGGTAAACAAGGATGTAGAGATAAAGGTAACAAAATAGTGTAACATTATATTTGTTGTAAGTGATTATTTTATTTATGAGGTGGAATTGGATGTAGTACCCCTTGATGTATGTGGATTAGTGTTTGGAATCCATAACATGTATATGAGAGATGCAATCTTCATGTGGAGAGCCAAGTAGTATTGAATGATCGAGGATGGGAAGTTATAGATCATCAACATGCATAAAGGCAACTCAAATATATCACTGGTGAGTGCCAATTGTTGGGGTCCTATAATCATAGGTGATTTGATTCTTCAACTAATTTTAGCATAATGTCTCTTTGCATATTCCTGAAGTGAAATAGCTAACAAGGTAACAGTTAACACAACCACAACCCCTTCACATGGAAAAATAAATTATTCTTGTTGAGGAAAAGATGATGTTTCTATCAAATTCTTTGTCTATATATTTTATTGACGAGTTAGTTAACCCTTACATCTCAATATAATTGATTTTCCGCTTGATCTAACTCATTAAACTGTAGCTTAGAATCTACACCTAAAAGAGACTTTTTGAGTAAATTTGATATTACAAGAGAACTAGAAACACCTCCAAAGCACCAATCAATATCTAGAAGCACTTGGTATGTGTTCTTTTCATTTCCCATTCTTTCATTATTCCTATTGTGCAGCTTGGTGTTTGTCAAAATTTCACTCATGTTTGCAAAATTGAACTACCACTTGAATCCATCATTGAAACTATATATCTATTGACTAAAACATATTCATGGTTTTCCCTTAAAAGAAAAATGTTATTTGGGTATTTAATATTGTAAGCAAGGAGAAGACATATTGTCTCTAACATTATCTTTTCGTGATCCACATAATCATCCACAAATAAATAATTTGTTGATGCTAGAAAGCCACCATATTAAAAAAACCTTAAAGACTTAGAATATTGTCCATGTATATCATTGCAAATATTGATAGGTGTCTCAACAAATTTTGGATGAGATATGGAAATATTCTTGGAGGCTAGGCAAACTTATTGGATCTCAACCTCAAAAAATTGGACTTTTTCGTTGGTCCACTCTCTCTTTCCTCCAACAACCACTGGTTCATGATTCCACTAGTCTAGTTTGGGAAAAATGAAAGGGGAGAATGAATTATGATGATATCAATGATAATATTAGTGATATCCTACAATGAGGTCCATTTTATTGAAGTACTTACCCCTATGAACTAGTAAATAATCCCATTAATATGAGGTATTTCATCACAATTTTCAGTAGCGACCTTATTGGATATATACTATACACATATACACACAACCACCACTCTTATTGCACATTCATAGCCACCATAAAAGAAATATATTTGTAAGCGATTTAATCATTTTTCCATCCTTTACATGCCCAATTATTTATCGATTGATCTCTGCACTCTCCTTTAGTGGGTGATAACAACAAGGGAAATTTGTTGGGAACATCAAGGAACAACACCATTTAAGTGGTGTATGTTTGAAAGCAGAGGAAATCCTTGGGATTTTCAAATAGATTTATCTAGGATTGAATGAATTGATGTAGATAGAAAGAGGTCATGTTATCTTTGATGTGTTCCTTAACTTGTTGGACAATGCACAATGACATAAATTTATTAAAAGTGACATATAATCATTGGTTTTCCAACAAATATAGTGATAAAGGATAATGAGAGGTATATGTGAGCATATACCTAATGCAATCCTTTGGAAGCCTATAGGTATTATTCTAAATCCTCAAAAAATGGTATGGCCTACCTAGGATAAGGATAGAATAACTAGGAGGACTAACATAACACTCGATTATGTCATAAAAGGGTTCAAAACCTTGGTCATGGAAAGCACCTTAGTAGCAAAGGTTTGTGTGGAAGTGGACTTATCTATAGGATTACTTGAAGGCATGGATATATGGGTGGGATTCATTGTGTTTTATTATTCCTTTTGTGGGGTTGGTGACGGGGAGGGGGGAAGGAGGGACTTGAGGGGGGGTCAAATCACGGAGGTGGGTTACACTTTTATGACAATCAGGTCTCCAAAATTCTGAAAAATATTTTTTCGGCCGAACTCATAGTATTCTTCGGCCGAAAGATATTATTTTCAGCCAAAGGCCAAAAATTTTATCGGCCGAACAATCTTTTGGCCGAAAGATTGTTTATATATCAACCACACATCGATGTTGAAACATTTTACAAATTTTGTTGTCATTTCATGAGAGCAGAGGAAGTGAGTTCGTGAGGTCGTCGTTGCATTTGAGAGCGTGAACGCGCTGAACAACAGGTATTTTTCTATAGTGTAGAATATATTTTGAGTAATAAGTTTTAAAATATATGGTTGAAATGTAATTTACATTTGTAATTTGTAGTGTTTATATTATTTGTAGTGTAATTTGTAGTGTTGGACTATGAGTCGGCCACGGGTGGCCAACCCTGTGGCCAAGCCATGGGCATTCCCTCGGCTTGGCCACAGGACTGGCCACCCACGGCCAATTCATAGTCATAGTCCAGTAGAATATATTTTTAGTAATAATTTTTAAAATGTATGGTTGAATTTTAATTTACATTTGTAATTTGTAGTTTTTATATTATTTTGGCCCCTGTCGGACTGTTAGGGCCACAGGTGGCCAAGCCATGGGCACGTCCACGGCTTGGCCACAAGGATGGTAACTCGCGGCCAACTCACAGTCCGTGGACACGTGGCCCTTATACTTATAAAATTTACTTGCTTTCTCACTACAATTATTGTACCTAGTTTCATTTTATCTAGGAAGAAGTTCAAATATTTTATATTAATGTAGTTGTCTTTTTTATTATTATTCTTATTTTTGTCATTTAATATTGTGATTATTGGAATGTAGTGGTGAGCTTGAGATTTAAATAAACGGGTCTTAATGTGTGTAACTTGGTCAAATCTAATTGAAGTATTTTTAATATAAATATAACAAGAAATTAAGAGCTCAAGGAGTTCATTTTTGTCAGAATTATAAAAGTAAAGAAGGACAGAGATGTCTTTTTATAAATTTCAGCTAGGAAGGAAGCTAGATCACAGTGAGAGCTACTGAACTTAGGGAGAATAATCAAAATACAAATATACACAAAGTTCAGACCTGAACTAAACTCAACCAGTGTACTATTTCTTGATTAGAAAATCATTAGAATATCTAAACAGTAACCAATGTTAACACAAACTTCATTTATCAATGGATCTGATGCTAAGTAGCTCAAGATCAGATCTGATACAGATCTGAAATAATAGATCCAAACTAGAAATAGATCTAAGCTGGGTTAAATAGATCTAAACAATAATGACTGAAAAACTCAATAACAATATTCAGATCTGATAATGTATAATAATTAATGTTGATACATAAATCTAGTTAGATCAAACAATATATAACTCACAACAAAAATCCAGATCTGAGGATAAAGAATTGGTAGCTTACCTTGTCCTGAAACCTTACCTCTGAAGAAGTCACAGTCAACACAAGAGATGCAAAACCGTTTGTAATTATGCTCAGACAAATCCTAGTTCATAGATCCGCCATGTAGGTTGGATCTCTTTCCATGAGATGAAGAACTTTCTTGCCACCAAGGGGATAGAAACCAAAGAGACTTCACACAGTTAAACCCTCAAACAAAGGAGACTTGAATCATCCAAAAACCTCACTTAGAAAAACTGTGGATAAACCCTCACACAAACAAAAGGCAAAACACTCAAACCCTCACATAAAAAAAATTTGGACAAAGGCCTTCACACAAGGTAGGTTGGGAAAGGCCAAAAGCTCAAAGAAGGAGGTCACAGTCAGTAGTCACCCACAGTAGAAAAGAGGGTTGCATTCACAGTCACACTATAACTGTAATATAAAAAGGGGGCCGCACCTAGTTCGCACAGTAGGGAGAGGGGCCACAACTATATGCCACACATAGTAGAGGAGAGGGGTTGTTCTACATCAGTACCCTACAACAAATAAGGGAAAGCCGCACATACCAGCCACCTTTTACAACAAAGGGAGGCTGCACCTACCATCCACCTCTCAACAATAGACAAGGGGAGGTCGCACCTCCCAGCCACCTCTCAACAGTAGGCAAGGGGAGGCCGCACCTCCCAACCACCTCTCAATAGTAAAAAAGAACCACAGAACCAACACATCAGTCCTCTAGGGTAGCCGCTGCAACAGAGAGAAGATCTTCTCAAACTAGAACCAATAGAGCATAGTAATAATAATATATGTTGTGAGGAGAAGGGGGAGGGGGTTTATTTATAGGTTAGGCGAGTGTAATAAAAATGTAATTTAAAATAAAATAATATTAAATATAACATGTTTAAATTAAATACTTTAAACATGTTATAATTAACATTTAAATTAAAATTTATTTAACCCTTAGACAAACAACAAAAACCCCAAACGAACACATGCAAGGGTAAGAGTGGGTTAAGGAGGGTTTCGAAGGTGGCAATACTAGTTCATTTATTTTCAAGGTGACCTTATTACTTTATCATCATTGCATATGGGATACATCCCTTATGGAGTCATGTCCTTATTCAGGGAAGGTCATATACCAACAACATACTTGATGGAGGATCAAGTTGCCCCAAAACTTTTTCTGAGTTCTTATCCACCAAGGTCCAATACCAAGGCTCAACCCATGCCCTAGGCATGGGTGCCCTGGACCATGTCTAGGGGCCCTAGACTTATATAGGGGCTTTAACTGCTTGGTCCCAGACCAAGAACCCCAATCATCTATTGGGGGTCCTCTCAGGGGTCTTAACCACCAAGGTACAAGACCAAGGATCAACCGATGCCCCAGGCATGTGTACCCTGGACATTTCCAGGGTCCCTCGACATATCTAGGGGATTTTAACTGCTTGGTCCCAGACCAAGAACCCCAGTCATATACTAGGGGCCCTAAGAAGGGTCTTTTTCCATGGAACTGACTGTTTGGTCCCAGACAAAATACCCCAAGAGTGCACTGGGGGCCCTAGATCTCAGCTAGGTTCTTTTCCATCCTCCCGAAGAATGGCTCTTGCAGCTGCTATAAATTTAAAAAAATTTCCCCAAATGTTCTTTCTCTCTGTGTCTCTCACTCTTGTGTTTTCTAAATATTGTATGCAAAAGTTTCCTATAGATTGACCTACACCGATCACAATTCCTACTCCTTAGAAGTTCAAATCTATGTATCTCCTAAAGATTGATCTACACCTATCATGAGGCCTACTCCTCATTGGATCACTACTCCTACAAAAACCAACTTATTGGAGGCATGCTCCTCCACTTCCAAAAGTTTTACTTAATCTATGCAATCATATTCAAAAAATAAAAACAAACTTTATTGAAGTCTCTAATCAAATTTATGGCATACCAAAACAACCTGATTCTCAATGGATCTACTATGTGGCACCTAGCAAAGATAAATTTACCTTTTAGTAAATCTCAAAGGCTTCTTCATTACAACTTCTCCAGAGTACTACTGACAATTTGGAGAAAGTGTTGCAATCCCTAACCCAAATAAAGGGGTCCTCATCAATCACTTTAGAATCTCTAGGCTTAAAGTCCAATATTACCTTGCCTAGGTATTTTGGTGACATTGATGGTGAACATATTGATGTATGGATTCAAAATGTATCCATGTATTTTGCCTCTTATCCCAAGATGGTGAATGTGATGAAACTTGAATGGGTAGTACTAAACCTAGATGGGATAATACTTAAGTGATTTTAGAACCTACATGATTCTTCCACCCTCCATTTGTATCTAAAGGATTCACATTCGAATTAAAACCATATGACCTCTTGGAAAAACAATTGTGAGGCATTATGGTAGTAGTTTTACCCATCCAAGTATTAAAAGTATTTATGTGTATGATAACTTCATAATAGTTAGTTCTATGTTCAATCACTTCAACCTTATACTAATCAATTCATTAAGCTCCATGTATAGTTATCTATAAGATATCTATACATTTATGTCTCTATAAATTTAATTACTAGTTATTTTCCCTATTTACACACCAAGGTT
>ML785072.1:77235-87847 GCA_009831015.1 Picea engelmannii
TTAAATGGTGTACACTCAAACTTATTTAAGGTTATATCATGATGAACACCTAATTTTGAACTTGAATATGTTTGAATATTTGAAAACAGATTTTATCCCACATCAGAAAAGAGAAAGTTTTTAAATTTTCCTCGATTGCAGTCCTTGCTTTCTTGTCCAAAAATGGCGTAGTTTTATATGAGAACATCTATTCCATCGAAGAAAGAGAAGATAAGTATTTTTCAGAAGAATGGTATTTAAAATGAAGATTTCTGAACTTTTTTAGATAATAAGTAGTTTTTTGGAAGAATTGCTTAATATAGAGATTTATGCTCGTCCTTTAGTTTGAAAGGGCATCGTGAAATTTGATTATATAACCACTACAGAAGAAGATGAGAAATATTTAACTGCTGAGGATATTAGTATTTTATTGATCTGTGTAAATATGATCAAATAACAACACCTAGGATGAGAATTACATCTCTAAGGATTTGGGACTTTATCCACAAGGAGAATTTCTGAAAGGATTTTGGACTTTATGCACAAGGAGATAAGTATTTCTTTGGAAGAATGACTTAATACATGGAAATTTGTGAATTATCTTCATACACAATTCTATATTTATTTTCATTATTATCTAACTCTAACTCTAACACACAATTTGTTTTACCAAGAACACAATAACATCACAAAATAGATGTCAATTTTATTTTAATTACAATTTTTGAATTCTGTATTATTTCACATGTTTGAATTGTAAATTTTTAATTTTTGAAATATGTTTTTTTGCAGGTTTGAATTTCATGTATGAAGTCATCTATCTTAAAGCGATGGCTCAGAGTCCATAATTTTGGAGTTAAATGTCTTTGCTCCATGTTATCATCCTAAAATGGATGTGGAACTTATGTATTTTACAGTGTTACTATTCAGACTTTTATTATTATTATTATTATTATTATTATATATATATATATATATATATAGATATAGATATATCATAATTTTGGAATTCAAAATAGCAATTTGTCTCATGTATATATTTGATTTCTCATAATATGATTTCTCATTGTAACATCCCGCTCTGGCGCACTGAGAAAACTTATTCTTTGAGAACACTTGCTCGCAAGTGATCTGGACTTTTATGATATTAAAACATTTATCCTTGATTATGATGCGTTATGATAGATGACATGATGTTTTACATCTTTGAAATAGACAAGTGCTATTGACTCAGTTTTATTGAGTGTTCAGGGTTTTGGATCTTGAGGATGCAGAGGCATCGATGGAACCCCTTGGACTCTGGATTGAGTCAGGGAGTGTGCTATTTGGGTTGATTTATTTACTGTGATATTTCATTGATTTGATGATATGATGTGGACATGTTCTGACATGATATTTGAGTATGCAGGCTGACGATAGCTTTCCGACCAGACTCACATATGGAGTAAAGGGGCCACACATGATTTCCAAAGAGGTTGAGGGAGAGGGGTGGACAGAATCCCTGCCACAACCTACTAGCACTCCCGCCGTGGCTCAAACTATAGGTTAATGATTACCTAGTTTGAGAGGATCCACGATGTCGTGAGGGCATACTGCGACAGTCGCTCACGATGATTATAAAGGGCACAGAATAAGGCAGGGGCCTTATTCCTTAGATCCCTTAGTCTCCCACAAGTTCAACTGGCGGAGTGTTGACTCCAGGGGTTATTGACATCTACTAATCAGTCAAGTCGGTGAGTGGCACCCCTGGAGCACGTGGTGCATCCTGAAGGGCACGTCGTGCAAAAGAAACAAAAGAAGCGAGTGGAACCCTTGGAGCACATGGTGCATCCTAAAGGGCACGTCGCACAAAAGAAATGAACGAGGCAAGTGGCACCCTTGGAGCACGTAGTGCGTCCTGAAGGGCACGTCGCGTTGATGATGATAAAGAAACAAACCTAGATGGCCCTAAGAAATTAACGCCTTAAGAAATCCTCAAACAACTTCTCTAACCAAGTGTCACCCAATTCAGTATCTAAGTCCTAAGTCTAAAACTTCTCTAGGGTAAAATTTTAGTCTAACCTTAAGAAAAAGACCCAAAAAAAAAAAAAAAATTAAACAAAAACCCACTTAAGTAATAGTTTAGTCTTCATAAAATTTTTGGGGTAAATGAAGAGAGTAAGAATTTAATTAAAACTAATGGATTTAAAAATTTCAAAGAAGAAATTATTTATTAACTTGTGAAAGTACAAAAGATATTAAATTAATAATAAATGGGAAAGATTTAATAGCGCAACTGCCATTTTGGCTTTAATAAAAGGGGAAATAAGGGAATAATAAGAATTAGGAAACTAATTAATGGAGGAAACATAATAAAGGAAATATGGGAACTTATGATAAAAAGAGAGGTCAACATAGTAAGGAATCTGCAATTAAGAACCTTCTAATTTGAGCTAATTTAGTAACATCATTTTTTTAGGGAAAGTATTTAAAACATGTAAGGGGTTCTAGGAACACCTAGGAGTAATTTTAGGAGCAACTCTAGGTGGGTGAGGGAATTGACTCAATTAATAATTTAAAGAAAATAATTATTGGAGGAAAGAGGGGGATGGACGACACTTGTGCGAAGGAGAATATTTAGAATATTTTTATTAAAAATTAATTAAAATGTGATTTAGGGAAAGTGGGAGCTTCTAAAAACTCTATAAAAGAAAGGGAAGAAGAGGAAGAAGGGGATGGGATGTTAGCATAATGTTACGCTTCCGGATTTGTGACTTGACTGATTGCTTGTGAGGAGTTGGGATTTTCCATGTCAGATAGGAGTGGTAGCTCGGCCTTGTGAGGTGAGTTGGGAAGCTAGATGGACCATCTGGATTGTGTGTGGCCCCTTTGCAGCTCGGGGGGCTAAGGGGGAAGCAGAGTACCCCTAGCGATTGGCTGGGAGGTACTGGTGAGGTCTCGACGGTCAACAAGCTAGAGCGGCACAGAGCTCAAGTGCGAGATAGAATCTTTGGGTTATTCACCTGCAGTCACAGGTACACAAGTGCATTGTTGTTTAAGAATAAAAGGAAAAAAAAATTGTTTAAATTTTGTACATGAATCCTTATGCTATTGATTGATGTGATGTATTTGGATCATCCCATTCCTTGATGTTGTTATCTACGCCTAGAATGTAATAAGCCCACAAATCCTTTCGATAAGTTGTCCTTGACTCGGGCATTCCCTTACCTTGGCGGAAATTTCTTAATGGTGTTCTTTAGGCGTTTTAAAAGAAAAGAAAAAAAAATAAAAAAATCTTTACTGTGGGCATTTTTAATTAGGGCTTGTGCCGACCAGTAGGGTTTTTGTTCTTCTAGATCCTTGAGCAAGGAATTCAGATCTGCTCTGAAGTATTGTCATCTCCCAATGCGTTTCTGAGTTTTACATTCTGGTGATTGCACAACGATACCTCCTTCGCTAGTGGATTGATTTATGGGCTCACCGATTATTATCATTGGGTTGTCTACCTTCTGTATTGTGCACCCCAAACTCTTCATTTATGCCATTAAAGATTCCTTTAGGCTCAGCATTTTTGCATCGATCGTGTTGATCTACCTTCTGTAAGACGCACCACTATTGCCTCATCAATTATGGTCCCCGCATTCAACCAACCTGTGTTAATTTAATGGTTTGCGCTTCTCCTATAGTGGATTGACACCGATTATGGCGTTGGTGACCTCCCTTGTTTGTTGTGACCCTCTCCTTTAAAACCACGACCGAGAACGGTTGAATGCTGCAACCATGAATTTTTGCATCGAACTGACTAACCTCCAACATTTGGAACCAAGTCTAGCCATTACCGGACGGATTAAGCAACATTTTACAAGGAGTGTCGGGATCAGGGGTTCATTGATACGTTTCCTTGTTTTGGTGAGCATATTCAACCATTTTCTTGCAAAATAAAATTTTAACCACCAGAGGGGAGAAATCATATTAATGAAGCGATGTGACCCTCACGCGGTTTGGATGGAGCACATTTTTTTTTATGTTAAGTATTATGTTGAACCCTTGGAGTCACACCTAGTTAGACAGCTCTACGACTTGGGGAGGAACCCCCACGGTTTCGTCTTCAAGTCTCGGCATTAGGGTTTGGAATTCCTGTGAAGGGGGAAGAATACCCACACGTTTCCGCATGATCTAATCACTGTGATTCAGTTGTATTTCATGTTATGGTTGCCTGCGAGTTCTAGATAACTGTCATACGATTCTGTCGCCCTTGCCCCTGTATTGAAACTATTACAGTTCACCCTGCAACAGCACGTCTAAAACCGTTAACCCTGCCAGCTGTGTCAAGTCGAACCCCTCGCCTTGCAAAAAAAAAGGAAAAGGATCTAATTAAGCTTCTTCCACCTACCTCGGCCAGAGCGTGGCATGCGGCGATGAAGAGGTTTTTGGTGCGGTCAGAGGACTTTCTGAGTTGAATGCTAGTTCTTTTATTCCTGATAAATTACAGAAGGTATTTTTGGTGACTTTATCATATTTATCATTGAAACGAGATGGTATTATAATTAAAGTGTAGTTGCAACTGTTAAGGATAACATGAGTACGTTTAGGACTTGTAAATATATAGATACTCTGATATTTTATTATGGTAAGATTGTAATTATAAAGCCACTGTAAAAGATTGTTCTTGCATTATAAAGAATAATGTAACGT
Organism: Picea engelmannii; assembly: GCA_009831015.1. Lineage (NCBI taxonomy): Eukaryota > Viridiplantae > Streptophyta > Pinopsida > Pinales > Pinaceae > Picea > Picea engelmannii. The sequence continues at coordinate 81,889 of ML785072.1, forward strand.
TAGTATTATGAAAAGGGAAATGTTATTGTTAGTCTAATGTAATGTGATAGTAACCCAAAAAGGTAAGTAAGGATATTGATATTTTAGTAAAAATGTTACTGAACTTTATTATTATGAATAACATAAATTGGTAACAGTTTATGGCATCCATTCATAGCAGTAAATCTTAATGCTGATAGCACATATATAATTCATATATAAAATGTCAAGATCAAAGATTTTTAAGTTATAATTCCATAACTATGAAATATATGTATTACGATGGCATAAGAATCATATTTTTAATAATTTGAGTTTAAGGTTCTATGTGAGTATTATATATACTTATTTCCTTCTAGTTCTTTTTCACTAGACCTTATTATCACCTTGTATTAAAATATACAAAATATTTTATCTATATTCAATCTAATCTCAAATTGATATGGCTATCCCTTCCAATATAATACATGTTACATTGGGGATTCTCAAATGAAGTCAAGCTATATAGATTATTTTGTTTTCATTAAGCTACAAGTATGTTATGCATGCTATGGTACTAGTTTTTAGGTATTGATGTTCTCATTAACCTAGAATTATGTTATGATACTAATTATCATGTATGGATGTAATATGACTAAAACATGGCATGCTTGATCATTAAATGAGTTATGTTGGTTGTCTAATGGATCAGGTGCGTGCCTCGAAATTGAAGTTGGTTGTAATTTTATGGTATATGTAACATATAGGATGTATTGAGATTGTTAATTAATTTCACGGTTAGTACTATAATTTGAATTTTCGAAACTCACAGTTGTATGATATCAGACTCTTCGAATTGATAAAGCTAGTCGCTCTGTATATAAGTCTGCGTGTGTGATTATTTTTGTATAAAGAATCCAATGCCGTATCAAGAGTCTCGGGCCCTTTAAAGGCAGGGTTTCCACTCTTGCGACACACCTCTAAGGTCGTATCAGTAGTCTCGGACTCTTTCAAGGAAAAGTTCCCACCACTGCGACCTCCTGACAGAGATTACTAGTTTCTGCCTGAGCAGTTAGCCAGGAGCCTATCTGACATTCTCTCTCTCTGGAGCAGAGAACTAAGATTAAATGCCCTGCTTTCCTGTGCAGAAATAGTAAAATCTACCACTATGGATTCTTCCATCTATGTTCGTACTGTACATAACACAGTATGTCGTTTAATGCTTGCAGTTACTTGTTGTGTGCCTTATGTCTATGGTCGTTTAATGCTTGCAGTTACTTGTTGTGTGTCTTTTGTCTATGGTCGTTTAATGCTTGCAGTTACTTATTGTGCACCTTATGTCTTCTTGTTGTGATCATCATGGTTGCATCTTGTTAGTCATCAAGTGGCGACGTAGAGTCAAGTGTGTATGTTTCCTTTTTACACGCGTGCACACACCTTAAACAAAAAAAAAATTTGCACCTGTTATCAGAGTTGTTGTCGTAACGAGGAGGATGTTACATATGGTATCAGAGCTAGTTCGACCCGCGACTTGGGATTCACTATGGACTTCATTGACATGATTAAATTTGATTATACTGTTCTTGATCGAGTTGATTATGTGCATATAGGTAATCATGGTTAGAGGACGCCGCGGAGGTAGACGACGGGGTGCTAGGGGAGGAGGCGTGACGCCTCCAGTAGCATCCACGCCTGAGGGGTCTAACCCCCGAGGAGGTGAGCAGGTTCTCGGATAGGAGCAAATAGCAGTTGGATATGCGGTCGGGATGATGAGGTATTTTCAGCACATGTCTGAGGCACTGATCAGTCGATTGGATAGAGACAAGGCCAGGGCGCCGACACCCACTTAGGTTCTGCCATGCGCATTGGCTGTTACTAGTAGCATTCACTGTGAACTCGAGAAGGTTAAATTTCCTGAGTTCTTTGGTGCCCTGGATGGCACTGCTGCCGAGGCATGGTTGGAGAATATGGCGATGTGCTTTTCACTTCACGATTATACCTCCAACATGAAGGTCTACATGGCGGTCTTTCAACTGAAGGGGAGCGCTCTTATATGGTGGAAGATGCTCCTGCTGCAGCTGAACATGGCCGTTGAAGACGTGTCATCGGAACTGTTCGAGGAACGGTTCTGAGAGAGGTACCTTTCATAGGAATTCATTGAGCGTCAACTCAATGATTTCAACGCATTACGACAGGGAGTTCGTACGGTGCCCGAGTACAAGGCATGTTTTATGGAGCTGCTCTGGTATGCTCCGCACCTTAACACAGAGAAGCTCAAGGTCAACAGTTTTGTGTTTGGCCTTAACGACAGCCTGCATGCAAAGGTTGGGATCTTGATGCCTCAAAAATTGCACGACATTGTCCAAAAGGCCCTCATAGCAGAGGAGGAGCTTATCAGTGGGGGTTAGACCAGGACTCCAGTGAGACCAGTAGGGCAGGGTTCATCTGGTACACCGCAGCATCAGACACCAGCGAGACATACGTCGGGATATCGTGGCTTCCAGAGAGGATCCACTTTCACTACACCCCAACGACTGCTGCCTCAACAACGAACACCTTATCGGGGACCACATCATCAACAACAGCTTCGCCCACAGTAGCAGCAACAGTTTCGGCCTGTTCAGCAGAACAGACCTAGGTTCCAGGTCGGTGGGCCATCATCTTCTACTTCGGGTACCAGGACTACTGGGCCGAAGAAGGGGTGTTGGATGTGTGGGGAGCCACACTACCAGCGCGACTGTCCTATGGAGAGGACCAAAGCATCCGGATCAGCCAAACCCACTACAGTGAGAGATATGGGCAAGGCCCATCGGATTCATACAGCGGCGAATAACCGCCAGGAAGAGCACCAGTTGACTGTTCTCGAGACGACAGGTACTATCGCTGACCAAACCCTTAGTATTTTGATAGACCCAGGTGCTACTGAGAGTTTCATTTATGGTGTAGCGCTAAAAAGGATTAAGGTAAAGGGAGTCGAACATAACGAGTTTATCTTCATAGAGATGGCTTCGAGAGCCAAACAGACGATTGGAGGAAAGGTTACGGAATGTGCCCTTAACTTGGGAGAGTTTGTCACGAAGGTCAACTTGTACGTCACGATCTTAGGATCTTATGACGTCGTGTGATCAGGGGATCAAATTTTGCTCAATTTTCAAAGTGCTCAAAATGCGACGAAAATAGTGCCATTGTGTCTGTCTCATCTTCCTGATTCCGATGGTATATTTACTTTCTCAAACGGAATCCGTATGGAGAAGATATCACGATCTGTTCGCCAAGCCAAACAGGTAAAATTTTTGGATGCTGACTGTACCTGTCCGTACAGTCCGTACGGTGATGTGGCAGGACCGTACAGGGCATACAGTGATGACATGGTAGCTGTTTATTGCTTGGTTGTTGGTGAATCAGGTGGAGACACGTGTCCGGTTGGTGGCAAGTAATATGAGGACATGTGGCCCAATCACTAGGTGCCATGTCTCCCCCTCATTATTGTTTATTTGGTTGTATAAAATTGTATTGGGAGTCCGTGGGGTTCGACCCCCTGACCTTCCCCCCGAACTAACGCCTTCGCAAACCTTCGCTAGCTATTACACCACCGTTTGTTCCTTGTTATCATTATGGGAAACATTCTATTTATGTTTGATGTGTTGTATATCGGGCAGGGGGTCAGGCCGGGGCTAAGCCCCGAACCATGGTTGTTTTGTATTACATATGACCCAACATATAACATATAGCCCGACCGTTTGGCGCGTGCACAATTGCATTGTATTACAATGCATTGCATTGTAATGTATTTTATATATATATATATCATGTGTATGCATGGGATTTGAAACCACGACCCATGGTTCTATGTAACCGTGTGTTAAATGTTGGCATGGGACCCAAAATGGAAGTTGCACAGTTTTCAAATGGTTTAACCACCATTTTTCCCAGCGCGAGGTCACATGGCCATATGCCCAGGTGTCGAAGCGGTTAGGGGCTGGAGGTGCCTTAACCATCCTACGGTTTGCACCATTGGTGCGGTTGTGCCTGATGCTAGGTTTTTACGCTTAAAAGATCATGTGAGCTAGGTTTGTTGAAGGAGGGTGCGAATTGTAGAACCAGAGACAACAAGCTTGGAGAAGGAGACTTCCAGGAGGCCTATCTTTCTCATTTTTCGACCGATTGAGGTGCCAAAAGAGCCCAGACAAGGGGTTTTGGGACGCTGGGAAGCCATTGGAGCAGTCGGTTTGTCAATTTGAGCATTGTAAGACATGTTTTTGAGCATTTTTTGAGAAATTAATAATAATGATCCATTGGAAGCTGGACCAGGAGATGTAGCCCAGAAGAGGGGTGAACTCCTTTATCAATTGTTGTGCACATGTGTTTATGTTCAATGTTTATGTTGTTGTCTATGTGTATTTTGCATAATTAATCCTTAATTTATTCGTTGCAAATTGATCCTATTGCTTTAAACACATAACATTTAACTTGCAATAATTATTCAAGTTTTTCAAGTCTTCTTGAATTTTAGATCAAGTTGGTATCAGAGCACTGGTTTTGAAGACTTGATTGTTTGCAAGTTTTGTTTCTGATGCTCACAAGGTTGAAACTCACACGAGGAGAAGGTCAACTTGTGGAGCCAAGTTCTTATCCGACAAGAAGGAAGCAGTTTCATTCACCCCAAGTTGCAGAGAGACATTCACCAAGCATGGCTAATGCAAATGATCATGAACGTGTTCCGGATGAAGAAGTAGATCTCAGGCAGACTATCATACAGTTGAGAGATATGATGAAGGTCATGATGGAATGAAACATGATGTCGTAGGGTGAAGGCTCTAACCCTTCAATGCATAAGGGAGGCGGTGGTGACAAGACTCTAAAAAAATATGGAGGGAAAGGTGCTTCTCCACCACCCTCTCCCCCTCCATCATCTTCTTCTTCTTCTTCTTCTACAAGTTTGAAACATCTTCCCAATGGGCATGGTACAACTCCTTCGCAAATTCCTTCATTAAAGCTTGATATAAAATTTGAGTTGCCACTTTATAATGGAGAAGTTAACACTAAAAAGTTATATAACTGGATACGTCAAATTGAAGTCTATTCTAGAATACAAAATATTCAAGATGATGAAACCAAAATTCAGTTAGCTTCATTAAGACTAGATGGTTCAACACTTATTTGGTGGGAATCTAAGACACAGGAAGAAATGAAAAAGAATGGATTTTTTTTTCTTTCTTGGAATGATTTCATAATAGCAATTAAAAAACAATTGTATCCATTAGCTTATAAACAAAAGGAAACCATGGAATGGCGGAATTTTAGACAAGCAAAAGGACAGAATGTACAAAGTTTTACTCAAGAATTTAGGAGAATAGCTTTGGTTTTGGGAGTTGATTTGTCTTCACAGGAAACATTGCTCAAATATATTGGTGCTTTGCATAGTTATTTGAGGCATACTATACTTATGTTTAATCCCACGAATCTAGATGAAGTTTGTGTACAGGCTACTCATTTGGAAGAAAGGGGAAAGAATGATACTCATGAAGGTTTCAAGAAGACATACAGCCAGGGAGACAAAGGGAAGAATAAATTCAAAGGCAATGGCAGGAAAAATGTTGCTGTGAAGAAGGAAGGAGAAAAGTTCACATGTAAACATTGTTCAAAGGATGGCCATGATGAAGACCACTGTTGGAAGCTTCATCCTGATCGAAGACCCAAAAATTTTGGCAACAAAGACAAAGGGAAGTCAAAGACTGTTGCGATTGTTGTACAAGACTTCGGTTCAGATTCTGGTGATGAGATTAAGATCGCAGCCATGGGTTACCAAGGTAATAATTGTGTTTCTAGTACTAGCTCTTTAAGTAATGATAATGTCGATGTAACTCAACAAGAGAAAATGAGAATTGAACTTTTTCATATAAGGGTTATTTCAAAACATACTAAGATAGACACGTTGTTTGATTCGGGGTCACAAGAAAATCTTATTTCAGAAGAGACTGTAAAGAAACTTAAGTTGGAA
>ML785072.1:90196-101002 GCA_009831015.1 Picea engelmannii
TAAGCAGGTAACAACAGAACAAATGGCACAATTGTTCTTTCAAAATGTTTGGGTGCATTTTGGTTTGCCCAAGTCCATTATTTCTGATCGGGATTCTCGATTTGTTGGAAGTTTTTGGTCGAGTTTGTGGGCACTCATGGACAACAAACTTAAGAAGAGAACAACTTTTCATCCACAGACAGATGGTCAGACAGAGGTGGTGAATCGCACAGTAGTACATCTTCTTCATGCTTATTGTAGCAAGCATCCTAAGCTTTGGGATGAACATTTACACTACGTTAAGCATGCGTACAATCAAGCTAAGCACTCTTCGACACAAACGTCACCATTTGAGGCATGTTTTGGCTATTTTCCCAAGTCACCTTTAGATTTTATCTTTGGGAAAGACATTGTTGTTGATGGGCAGTATGATATTGATCGAGCAGAGAAGTTCATTGAACAAATTCAGTCAATACATCAGGTGGTGCAAGAGCAGTTGGAAAAGAGTCAGGCTAAGTACAAAGCGAGACATGACAAGCATCGTGTTGATCACAGTTTCGAAGTTGGTGATGAAGTGTGGCTTTACATCAGTAAAGAGAGGCTTAAAGGAGAAGGTAAAAAGTTGAAACCAATTCGATATGGTCCCTTCAAATTGTCAACAAGATTGGTAATAATGCTTTTTGTTTAGATTTGCCTCCATATATGCAGATGTTAATGTTGAGAATTTGAAGTTGTATGAGCCTCCATTGATTGATGATCAAGGATATCATGTTCAGATACCTTCCATTGATGATTTTTCTCCAGAGTATCTAACAGAACTGCAGGAAGACACCATACTTGACAGGAGAATGCGAACTTCGAAGCGAGGAAATGTGGAGTATTTACGAGTTGGTCTTAAAGGGATGAATCCAAGCAAGGCCAAGTGGGTTGAGGTTGGAAGGGTGAGGGAACTATACCCTCATCTTCACATAGACTGAGATAGTCTTTTGGTGGTCCAAAAGCTTCCCAATGGCGAGGTGTGATCAGGGGATCAAAGTTTGCTCAACTTTCAAAGTGCTCGAAATGTGAAGAAAATAGCACCAGTGCATCTGTCTCGTCTTCCTGATTCTGGTGGTATATTTACTTTCTCAAACGGAGTCTGTATGGGGAAGATATCGCGATCTGTTCACCAAGACAAATAGGCAAAAATTTTGGATGTTGAGTGTACCTGTACGTACAACCCGTATGGTGACATGGCAGGACCGTATAGGCCATACGGTGATGACGTGGTAGTTGTTTATTGCTTGGTTGCTGGAAAATCAGGTGGAGACACGTGTCCGATTGGTGGCAAGTAATATGAGGACACGTGGCCCAATCAATGGGTTCCACGTGTCCCCCTCATTATTGTTTATTTGGTTGTATAAAATTGTATTGGGAGTCTGTGGGGTTTGACCCCCGGACCTTCCCCCCGAACTAACACCTTCGCGAACCTTCGCTAGCCATTACACCACCGTTTGTTCCTTGTTATCATTATAGGAAACATTCTATTTATGTTTGATGTGTTGTATATCGGGCGAGGGGTCGGGCCGGGGCTAAGCCTCGACCCATGGTCATTTTGTATTACATATGACTCAACATATAACATATAGCCCGACCGTTTGGTGCACACGCAATTGCATTGTATTGCAATGCATTGCATTGTAATGTATTATATATATATATATATCATGTGTATGCATGGGCTTTGAAACCATGACCCGTGGTTCTATGTAACCGTTTGTTAAATGTTGGCACGGGACCCAAAACGAAAGTTGCACGGTTTTCAAATGGTTTAACCACCATTTTGCCCAACGCGAGGTCACATGGCCATATGCTCAGGTGCCGAGGCGGTTAGGGGCTAGAGGCGCCTTAACCATCCTACAGTTTGTATCGTTGGCGAGATTGCACCCAGTGCTGGGTTTTTACGCTTAAAAGACCGTGTGAGCCAGGTTTGTTGAAGGAGGGTGCGAATTGTAGAACCAGAGACAACAAGGTTGGAGAAGGAGACTTCTAGGAGGCCTATCTTTCTCATTTTTTGACCGATTGAGGTGCTGAAAGAGCCCAGACAGGGGTTTTGGGACGCTAAGAAGCCATTGGAGCAGTCGGTTTTTCAATTTGAGCATTGTAAGACATGTTTTTGAGCACTTTTTGAGCAATTAATAATAATGATCCATTGGAAGTTGGACCAGGAGATGTAGCCCAGAAGAGGGGTGAACTCCTTTACCAATTTTTGTGCACATGTGTTTATGTTCAATGTTTATGCTTCTGTCTATGTGTATTTTGCATAAGTAATCCTTAATTTATGTGTTGCAAATTGATCCTGTTGCTTTAAACACATAACATTTAACTTGCAATAATTATTCAAGTTTTTCAAGTCTTCTTCAATTTTAGATCATCGTGATTGGTATGGATTGGTTGGAATCGCAAGAGATGATACTCAACTATTAGACAAAATGGTTGAGCTTGGTTGATGATGAAGGACATAGACATGTGATTGAAGGATGGAACCAGGGAGTATCCCTGAGATTCGTCTCTTCCTTACAGTTACAGAAGAGTATGCGCAACGGGTGCAAGCTTTATGCGATCCTTGCGCTAAACGAGAAGGGAGTAGCAGAAGGTATAGAAAACCTTCCAGTGGTGAGAAAGTTTCCAAACATGTTCCTCGAGGAGTTACCGGGGATGCCACCGGAGAGGGAATTGGAGTTTACCATAGACCTGAAACCGAGGACCAAACCGATAGCAAGAATGCCTTATCGGATGTCGACCCGAGAGTTGCAAGAGTTGAAAATGCAATTGAAGGGGTTGTTGGACCTAGGACTAATACACCCTAGTGTGTCACCGTGGGGTGCACCAGTTATCTTCATTTGGAAGAAGGATGGATCGTGGAGGCTTTTCATTGACTACCATCAACTGAACAAGGCTACGATCAAGAATCAGTATCCCTTGCCGAGAATTGATGATCTGTTCGATCAAATGAAGGGTGCGACGTTGTTCTCCAAGATCGATTTACGATTAGGGTATCACCAGTTGTGGATCAAGGAGGATGACATCCCTAAAACAGCCTTTAAGACGAGATTTGGACATTACGAGTTTATTATTTTACCGTTTGGACTCACAAATGACCCAGGGGTATTTATGAGTTTGATGAATGGGGTGTTCCGCGAGTACTTGGACAAGTTCGTCCAAGTATTCATTGATGATATTTTGATCTACTCTCAGACAACGAAGGAGCATGACGAGCACTTGCACTTGGTGCTACAATGTCTACGAGAGAACAAGTTGTATGGGAAGTTGTCCAAATGCTCTTTTTATCAATCGAGGATTCACTACCTAGGGCATGTCATCTCCGGCGAAGGTATCGTCATGGATCCAACCAAGTTTGAGGCTATTATGGAATGTCTTGCACCGAAGAATGTCATAGAAGTGCGTAGCTTTATGGGTTTAGCAGGATACGATTGATGGTTTGTCCAAGGATTCTCGAAGATAGCAAATCCGATCACGGAATTGCAGAAGAAAAACAAGAAGTTTGTTTGGACCGAGAAATGCGCGGAAGAATTTTGAAGGCTTAAAGAGTTGTTGACCACAACACCGACACTAAAGGTACCTGACATGGATGCGGACATCTTGGTATGCACAGACGCATCCCAGGAAGGTTTAGGCGGACTCTTGATGCAAGACGGACGAGTGATTGCTTACATTTTGAGGAAACTGAGAAGGCATGAGGAGAACTATGCGACGCACGATTTGGAGTTATTAGCCATCATATATGCCTTGAAGGTTTGGAAACACTACTTGGTTGGAAAAAAATTTGAACTAAAGACTGATCATTGTGGACTACAACACATTTTTACGCAAAGCGACCTGAACGCGTGACAACGACGTTGGTCAGAATTGCTTAGAGAGTATGACTTCGAGATTACTTACATAAAGGGAAAATTGAACCGAGTGGCAGATGCTTTGAGTCGAAGACCACGTATCTTCTCGGTGTTGCCTCTTCAGATGAACTTATGTGAGAAAATTCTCACTTTACAGCGTGACGATGAATGGTACAAGGAGGTCGAGGGTTTTTTCGAATAAAAAACAATGATGGTACCACGATATGAGGGATTTTATTTTGATAGCAATGGGTTATTGAGGTTTAGAGGTTGAATTTACATACCACCAAACGACGAGTTTAGGATTTTGATCCTAGGCGAGGCTCATAGAGCAGTTTACATGGCTCACCCAGGAGTCACAAAGATGAGGGCAGACCTTAAACCCTTATTCTTATGGAAGGGAATGAAGGCCGACATAGTCAAATTTGTGGCTAGATGTCTAGAGTGTTAGTAGGTAAAGGCTGAACATAGACACTCGACAACATTACTTCAACCACACATCATTTCGGAATCGAAATGGGAAGTTATTTCGATGGATTTTATTGTTGGATTGCCACTGATGGCAAGGAGACACGACTCAATTTTTGTAGTAGTAGACACTCTAATGAAGAGTTCTCACTTTATTCCTATGTGTACGACGTATCAAGCACCTGACATAGCGAGAGTTTTCATCAGTGAGATTTTAAGGCTGCATGGCGTGCCTAAGAATATTATATCCGATCAAGGATCGGTGTTTACTGGACGATTTTGGACGAGTTTCCAAGAGGCCTTGGGGACACAACTTAACTTTAGTACTGCATATCACCTAGAGATAGAAGGATAGACAGAACGAATGAACCAAACCTTGGAAGACATGTTGCACATGTACATGATGGACCAACAAAAGAGTTGGGAGGAATTCTTGCCTCTAGTAGAGTTCAGTTACAAACAACAGTTACCAGAGCACCATTAAGATGACGCCTTTTGAGTTTCTTTATGGGTGACCGTGTCGAATTCCCTTGAGTTGGGATCGGCTTGAGGATAGGGTCCTAGTGGGACCAGAAGTGATCGAAGAAATGGAAGAGAAAATGCAAACCATAAGACAAAGGATTAAAGAAGCGCAGGATCGATAGAAGAGTTATTCCAATGCGCATCGAGTCGACCATAGTTACGAGGTCGGTGATTGAGTCTTCTTGCGGGTTAAACTGCATAAGAGTTCGATCAAGTTTGGAAAGGGAGCTAAAATCTCTCCTAGGTTCGTGGGACCTTTCGAGATTGTGGAGAGAAAGGGGCCCGCGACCTATCGACTAGCCTTGCCTGATTCTTTGAGGCGTATGCACGATGTTTTTCATGTATCGGTTTTGAGACATTATATTAGTGATCCTACACACATGATTGACATGAGTTCCTTGTAGGTATCGGACGAGGCAACACTCATGGCTGAGCCAGTCCGCATCTTAGATCATCACGTTTGACAGTTACGACGTTGAATGGTAGATCAGGTCAAGGTCCAATGGGATAGTTATAGTCCACAGTCGGAGACCTGGGAGGATGCATATGATATGCGCCAATAGTTTCCATTTTTGTTTGAAGGATAGACTTATGATACTATGATACATTTATTTTGGCATCTATACTGAGAAAATTCAGGACAAAGTTTAGACCAAGAGGGGGTGTATGTAACATCCCACTTTGGCGCACTGAGAAAACTTATTCTTTGAGGACACTTGCTCGCAAGTGATCTGGGATTTTATGATATTAAAAAATTTATCCTTGATTATGATGAGTTATGATAGATGACATGATGTTTTACATCTTTGACATAGACAGGTGCTATTGACTCAGTTGTATTGAGTGTGCAGGGTTTTGGACCTTGAGGATGCAGAGGCATCGATGGAACCCCTTGGACTCCAGATTGAGTCAGGGAGTGTGCTATTTGGGTTGATTTATTTACTGTGATATTTCATTGATTTGATGATATGATGTGGACATGTTCTGACACAATTTTTGATGATGCAGGCTGACGATAGCTTTCCGACCAGACTCACATATGGAGTAAAGGGGCCACACATGATTTCCAAAGAGGTTGAGGGAGAGGGGTGGACAGCAGCCCTGCCACAACTTACTAGCACTCCCGTCGTGGCTCAAACTGTAGGTTAACGATTACCTAGTTCGAGAGGATCCACAATGTCATGAGGGTAGACTGCGACAGTTGCTCACGATGATTCTAAGGGGTGAGCAATAAGGCGGGGGCCTTATTCCTTAGAGCCCTTAGTCTCCCACAAGTTCACCTGGCAGAGTCTTGACTCCAGGGGTTATTGATGTCTACCAGTCAGTCAAGTTGGCAAGTGGCACCCTTGGAGCACGTGGTGCATCCTGAAGGGCACGTCGCGCAAAAGAAACAAAAGAAGCGAGTGGAACCCTTGGAGCACGTGGGGCATCCTGAAGGGCACGTCGCGCAAAAGAAACGAACGAGGCGAGTGCCACCCTTGGAGCACATAGTGCGTCCTGAAGGGCACGTCACATTGATGATGATGAAGAAACAAAACTAGATGGCCCTAAGACATTAACACCTTAATAAATCCTCAAACAACTTCCTTAACCAAGTGTCACCCAGTTCAGAATCTAAGTCCTAAGTCTAAAACTTCTCTAGGGTAAAATTTTAGTCTAACCTTAAGAAAAAGACCCAAATAAATAAATAAATAAATAAATAAATAAAATTTAAACAAAAACCCACTTAAGTAATAGTTTAGTCTTCATAAAATTCTTGGGGTAAATGAAGAGAGTAAGAATTTCATTAAAACTAATGGATTTAAAAATTGCAAAGAAGGAATTATTTATTAACTTGTGAAAGTACAAAAGATATTAAATTAGTAATAAAAGGGAAAGATTTAATAGCTCAACTGCCATTTAGGCTTTAATAAAAGGGGAAAGAAGGGAATAATAAGAATTAGGAAACTATGTAATGGAGGAAACATAATAAAGGAAAGATGGGAACTTATGGTAAAAAGCGAGGTCAACATAGTAAGGAATTTGCAATTAAGAACCTTCTAATTTGAGCTAATTTAGTAACATCATTTTTTTAGGGAAAGTATTTAAAACATGTAAGGGGATCTAGGAACACCTAGGAGTAATTTTAGGAGAAACTCTAGGTGGGTGAGGGAATTGAGTCAATTAATAATTTAAAGAAAATAATTATTGGAGGGAAGAGGGGGATGGATGACACTTGTGCGAAGGAGAATATTTAGAATATTTTTATTAAAACTTAATTAAAATGTGATTTAGGGAAAGTGGGAGGTTATAAAAACTCTATAAAAGAAAGGGAAGATGGGGAAGAAGGGGATGGGTTGTTAACGTAACGTTACGTTGCCAGATTTGTGACTTGACTGATTGTTTGTGAGGAGTTGGGATTTTCCAGCTCAGATAGGAGTGGTAGCTCGGCCTTGCAAGGCAAGCTGGGAAGCTAGACGGACCATATGGATTGTGTGTGGCCCCGTTGTGGCTCGGGGGCTAAGGGGGAAGCAGAGTACCCATAGTGATTGGCTGGGAGGTACCGGTGAGGTATTGACAGTCGGTAAGCGGGAGCGCCACAGAGCTCAAGTGTGAGATAACATCTTCAGGTTATTCACCTATGGTCACAGGTACGCAAGTGCGTTGCTATTTAAGAATAAAAGGAAAAAAAAACTGTTTAAATTTTGTACATGAATCCTTATGCTGTTGATTGATGTGATGTATTTGGATCATCCCGTTCCTTGATGTTGTTATCTGCGCCTAGACTGTAATAAGCCCACAAATCCTTTTGATAAGTTGTCCTTGACTCTGGCATTCCCTTACCTTGGAGCAAATTTCTTAATGGTGTTCTTTAGGTGTTTTAAAAGAAAAGAAAAAAAAAAATCTTTACTGTGGGCGTTTTTAATTAGGGCTTGTGCCGACCAGTAGCGTTTTTGTTCTTCTAGATCCTTGACTAGGGAATTCAAATCTGATCTGAAGCATTGTCATCTCCCAACTTGTGTCTGATTTTTACATTCCGGTGATTGCACAACGATACCTCCTTCGCTGGTGGATTGATTTTTGGGCTCAACGATTATTATCGTTGGGTTGTCTACCTTCTATATTGTGCACCCCAAACTCTTTGTTTATGCCATTAGAGATTCCTTTAGGCTCAACATTTTTTCAAAGATCGTGTTGATCTACCTTCTGTAAGACACACCACTGTTGCCTCATCAATGATGGTCCCCGCAATCAACCAACTTGTGTTAATTTAACGGTTCATGCTTCTCCTACTGTGGATCGATGTCGACTGTGGCATTGGTGACCTCCCTTGTTTATTGTGACCCTCTCCTTTAAAACCACGACCGGGAATGGTTGAATGCCGCAACCATGAATTTGTGCATTGAACTGACTAACCTCCAACATTTGGAACCAAGGCCAGCCATTACCGAATGGATTAAGTTGCATTTTACAAGGAGTGTCAGGATCAGGGGTTCGTTGATATGTTTCCTTGTTTCGGTGAGCGTATTCAACCGTTTGCTTGCAGAATAAAAGTTTAACCACCAGAGGGGAGAAATCGTATTAATGAAGCGGTGTGACCCTCGCACGGTTTGGACGGAGCACATAAATTTTTGTGTTAAGCGTTATGTTGAACCCTTGGAGTCAAGCTTGGTTAGACGGCTCTGCGACTTGGGGAGGAACCCCCACGGTTTTGTCTTCAAGTCTCGGCATTGGGGTTGGGAATTCTTGTGCGTGGGGCAAGAATACCCACATGTTTCCGCACGATATAATCATTGTGCTTCGGTTGTATTTCATGTTCTGGTTACCTGCGAGTTCTAGATAACTGTCATCCGATTCCGTCACCCTTGCCCCTGTATAGAAACTATTACAGTTTGCCCTGCAACACCACGTCTAAAACCGTTAACCCTACCAGTTGTGTCAAGTCGAACCCCTCGCCTTGCAAAAAAAAGGAAAATGGATCTAATTAAGCTTCCTCCAACTACCTCGAACAGAGCGTGACATGCGGCGATAAAGAGGTTTTTGGCGCGGTCAGAGGACTTTCTGATTTGACCGCTAGTTCTTTTATTCCTGATAAATTACAGAAGGTACTGTTGGTGATTTTATCATATTTATCATTGAAATGAGATGGCATTATAATTAAAGTGTAGTTGCGACTGTTAAGGATAACATGAGTACATTTAGGACTTGTAAATATATAGATACTCTGATATTTTGTTATGGTAAGATTGTAATTATAAAGCCACTATAAAATATTGTTCTTGCATTATAAAGCATAATGTAACGTTAGTATTATGAAAAGGGAAATGCTTTTGTTAGTCTAATGTAATGTGATAGTAACCCAAACAGGTAAGTAAGGATATTGATATTTTAGTAAAAATGTTACTGAATGAATAACATAATTTGGTAACAGTGTATGGCATCCATTCATAGCAGTAAATCTTAATGCCGATAGCATGTATATAATTCATATATAAAATGTCAAGATCAAATATTTTTAAGTTATAATTCCATAACTATGAAATATATGTATTATGATGGCATAAGAATCCTATTTTTAATAATTTGAGTTTAAGGTTCTATGTGAGTATTATATATACTTATTTCCTTCTAGTTCTTTTTCACTAGACCTTATTATCACCTTGTATTAAAATATACAAAATCTTTTATCTATATTCAATCTAATCTCAAATTGATATGGCTATCCCTTCCAATATAATACATGTTACATTGGGGATTCTCAAATGAAGTCAAGGTATATAGATTATTTTGTTTTCATTAAGCTACAAGTATGTTATGCATGCTATGGTACTAATTTTTAGGTATTGATGTTCTCATTAACCTAGAATTATGTTATGATACTAATTATCATGTATGGATGTAGTATGACTAAAACATGGCATGCTTGATCATTAAATGAGTTATGTTGGTTGGCTAATGGATCAGGTGCGTGCCTCGAAATTGAAGCTGGTTGTAATTTTATGGTATATGTAACATATAGGATGTATTAAGATTGTTAATTAATTTCACGGTTAGTACTATAATTGGAATTGTCCAAACTCACAGTTGTATGATATCAGACTCTTCGAATTGATAAAGTTAGTCGCTCTGTATATAAGTCTCTGTGTGTGATTATTTTTTTGTAAAGAATCCAATGCCGTATCAAGAGTCTTGGGCACTTTAAAGAAAGGGTTTACACTCTTTCGACACACCTCTAAGGTTGTATCAGTAGTCTCGGGCTCTTTCAAGGTAGAGTTCTCACCACTGCGACCTCCTGACAGAGATTACTAGTTTCTGCCTGAGCATTCGGCCAGGAGACTATCTGACATTCTCTCTCTCCAGAGCAGAGAACTAAGATTAAATGCCCTTATTTCCTATGAAGAAATAGTAAAATCTACTACTATTGATTCTTCCATCTGTGCTCGT
Organism: Picea engelmannii; assembly: GCA_009831015.1. NCBI lineage: Eukaryota > Viridiplantae > Streptophyta > Pinopsida > Pinales > Pinaceae > Picea > Picea engelmannii. The sequence goes on from ML785072.1 coordinate 100,483, forward strand.
ACTATACATAACATAGTATGTCGTTTAATGCTTATAGTTACTTGTTGTGTGCCTTATGTCTATGGTCGTTTAATGCTTGCAGTTACTTGTTGTGTGCCTTATCTCTATGGTCGTTTAATGCTTGCAGTTACTTGTTGTGCGCCTTATGTCTTCTTGTTGTGATCATCGTGGTTGCGTCTTGTTAGTTGTCGAGTGGCGATGTAGAGTCAAGTGTGTCTGTTTTCTTTTTGCACACGCGCACACACCTTAAACAAAAAAACAAAATTGCACCTGTTATCAGAGTTGTTATCGTAACGAGGAGGATGTTACACTCATAATTGATGGTAAAACAGTGGCAAAGTTAACTTGTTATGAACTAATGTTCTGTTTGGTTATGCTATAATTACTTATTGTTTATTTAATATTTTACTTGCATGGAATTTGGATATATTACATTTGTTACTTATTATTATTCCAACTTAAGTATTGGTTCCAACTTAAAATTAGTGGAGATGTTTTTTACTTACATGGAATTTGGATA
>ML785072.1:122550-143572 GCA_009831015.1 Picea engelmannii
TTTTTAGTTACACTACCTTTTTTTTTTTTCAATAAATTTGTAATCAATTTTTTTTTTTCAAGATCTCATTTTGGTGTTTGTTTGTATCTTTCAACCAAAAAAAATTAACAAACTAATTTCGACATCACTAAAATTTGAAGAAATCTATTTCACGACACCAACGATTTGTTGATCAAAGACTTTAATACTTTGCATTGTCGGTGATTTGTTGATCAAAGAATTGAATACACTAGGGTTCCATTTGACATGTAACATCACCAAAACCAAAGCCACTCAGATTGCCCACGATCTGGTGGCTTGAAAAACTAAAAAAAAACAATATTTTTACAATCCTAATGTTTTAGAAGAATCTTGCACCAATGTACTCACATCCATCATAACATATAGAACTTTGCATCAGCAAATCTACATTTCCATGGTTAAACGAGAAAAATATAATGATACTATAGAATTGAACTAGAGAAACTGAAAACATAGTCAATAAAATATTATTTGTTCATCCCCAGTATCATTTTTCTATGGTTGGAATTATTTGTCTTCCAAAAAAAAAAATATGTACTCCATGATTTTGTCTTTTGAAGCATTATATTATATTATTTAAACACTTTATGTTTATTTGTAATATTTAAAACTTTGAATCATATAGTACTATTATAAATATAAATTTATAGTGAATTTGATGATGAGATGACGATGATTGAATTCTATTAAAATGAAAATTGGTTTCTCAAACCTTAAGAAAGGTAACAAAGTACTTGGATTTCTTTAAAATTTTATATATTATATACAAGTATTAAGAGAAACTTTCCAAGATCACCATAGATTTGATGACTTAGAATGTTAGGAAGGTTGGTACTATAACAAATATTTTGAAATTGTGAGTTAATATGGGTATAAAGAGGGCATTCTAAGAGAATGTTTTTCATCTTGAACCTTCTTAGCGTCACAAAGATGACAGATTTCTTCATCCCACAATGCTTATTTTCTACTTTCCACTAGTCAAAACAAATAGATTATTTTGATCTTCTACATTAAGATTGATCAACTCCTTATTGTTAACCTATGGCTTACCTTACAAATCATTGATTCTAATTGTCACCTATATTTGTATTATTCATTTTTGTTCTTGTAAATATTTTATCATTGATATCATAACACTTATGATCTTAAGAGCATGATGTGAGTGTGGTAGTTTTCCATGGATGGTAAGTAATTCAAATTGGATGATAAATTTTTCTCACAACAACAAAATGCATATGCACCATCTTTGCAGGTGCAATAGCAAGGTCATCATTCTTTCAATTCCTTGTTGGTTTAAAATACAATTGTTTTTTTTTATATGAAATTTGTCATTATATGTTGAATTTTGCAGGTGCAATAGCAAGGTCATCATTCTTTCAATTCCTTGTTGGTTTAAAATACAATTTTCTTTTTTATATCAAATTTGTCATTGTATGTTGAATTTTTCAGGTTCTGATTTGCTTGCCCAACCATCTTTGAAAATTATTTCTACATGGTCCTTCCATTCTTCCATCATAATTTGTGGTTTCTATTTTTTTGTTGGATTAAACCAGAAATGCCAAATTTGTGGTTAATGAGAGTACATATTTTCATCTTTCTCCTTGATGCTATTGCGACCTCTTTTACCAAATCTGTGAGAGGTTGGGAGATCGATAAACCTAATGCCCATATATCTCTATCGATATCTGATTCATTGACCTTTCTTTTCCCACCGAGTCAGAGATCCATTCCCGCTACCTGCTCGTTGCTTCAGCTGCATTGCCGTGGCTTTGAAAATAATCCTATACTCTCATCTGATATCTAGATTCATTTCACATTGGAAAAATCGCTCACCATGCACACTACTCTTTGTCACATTTTACAGTGAAGGATCAAGTCGAAATACCATAGATTCTTTGTGACATTTTACAGTGAAGGATCAAGTGAGAAATTGATGTGCCTTGAGAAACATGTTGAGATATTTGTGTTACAAAAGGTTCTAATAAATCAAGTGAATCCAATCTTGAAGATAACGATCCATACCAACGCCCATCAGCTATATCACTTTCTATCAGTGATCCACGCCATTTCTCTACAAATTGCAAACGAGGAGATACGAACAAATTTACAAACAACTAGATTGTTGCCGCCTTCTATTTCTAGTAATTTGTTCTACAAGGCGAGCAAATTCACAAACAACTAGATTGGCTTCATGATGCGTTTCAATGCATGGATTCATGAAAATTGATGCAAGTATCTATGTTTGTGTATTTAATGGAATTAAAAAAGCATTCATCTCCCATCCTCAAGCGGATCTATTAAAATCTCGATGGAGATATTTTTGCACCGGTCCATTCAAGAATGGAGAAAACGATGAGCCCAAGGCATCTTCTTTTCCATGGTATAAAGAAACTCTTATGTTGACGTAGGTGAATATTGAAAGACTTTTTTTTTTCTAAGAAAATTTAAAAAGTTGTATGCATATAAAACAAACTATGCACACATTTTAAGAAAAACAAATTTTACCTTTTAAGCTATAAAGATATTCATAAGCATATTTTATTAAAATATTGTTTTATGAGAAATATAGCTTTATGAAAGATATTTTAAAAGCATCTTTCATTTTGGAGTGATAAGAAGTTTTTAATTATAAACTAATTTTTATTTCAAAGGGGAAGTTTAGTTGAAAGTTTGATGTAACATCTTCATTAATAAAATTAATATTTTTTGTGGTGTTGGTGACCTTGATCCGCTTGAAATTGAATAAGGGGATCTTAGGTACACTTTGTGTGGTGTTCAATGGTGAATTTTTCACAAAGGCTTCTGTTGTTGTCTAGTTTTAACACCTTGCATTGTGTCTGATGGTGAATGTTTTCATGGTTTCTTTGATGTTTAATGTCTAGTTTTGACATAAACACAATTGTGACTCATCATTTAACGCAACATACATCAACTTATGGAAAAGAAAGCACACATAAATTCATGCATATTCAAGCAAAGTAATGGACAATTCAAGCAACCATATTGAAACAATCAATTTGACAATCACATCAACATTCAAAGATAAATATACATCAACATTTGCATCAATTCAACTTTGAAGTCAACATTCATTGTAAAATTGCAATACTTTATTTGTAAGTGTGAAATCAACATCAATTTGAGTTGAATTGAATTTGTGATAAGGTGCATTCTCTGTTGAACCTGACACCCAAGATTGAGTTATTACATGTCTATGTTCTTTCAGAGTCAAAATTAATAGGGTTGAGTAGTTGAAACTCAAATCATTGTAATGCTTTGGGATGTATTTTTGGTGGTAACCAACATATTAAACTTCCTCGAAGTGAATTAAAAAAAATGAGTTCAAGTGAGTGACTTCAAGAGTACAAGCGAGAGTGAATTTCAAGCACAACAATGGCTAAAATCATGGAGATGGTTTCCTTATTGGAAACCTTGTTAGAAAAAACTGAAAAAAAAATCGTCATATCGACCAATGAAGCATTGGAAAGTGTTATCACATGTTTGTGAGTCATGAAACAAGGATTCATCTGTTGCAATATCAATTCGAAATATTGAATAATGAAATCAGGGATCTCAAAAATCAACAACCAGTAAAGTGTTATGAACTAGTTTTTGTTCAAAACAACCCTCTCTATAATGATGATGATGATGATGATGATGATGAAAACTAGTCAGTGAAGGAGAAACTAAGCAAGACAACTCCAGATGTAGATGAATATGAAGTGGTGCAAATTCACCATAACGAGGTTCAAAATACTCTTTACAAACCCATCATCAGACCTTGGGAAGAAATTAGCTACAACAAGCACAAAACATGACTTGGATATGACAAGGAAGTTACCTTTCATATTCTCGATTATTCCAAACCAATCCAGTTCCAAAGTGTTGGATTCCTTTAAGAAGTTTCAACTTCACCTGAAGTTTTCACTTACCCTATTCCAATTGAGAATCAGAATGCTAAATGTCAACATTGCAATCGAGTTGGTCACATGGAGAATCATTGTTTTGATCTCCATCCTTGGAAGCATTGTGGCAAGCATAACCATTCTTCATACATATGTTCAACATTGAAGAAACCTACAATATTGAAGATTCACTATGAGTGGACCGATCCTTGGTAGTGGTCATCGACAACCAAGAGCTTACATAATTCTTACCATAGAATTCAATATCGATTAAAGACCAATTTTGTAGAACATAACCCTTTTTGTACCTGACATAAGGGTTATAAGTCCAAAGTGGTCCCCTTATGGCTTAGCTTTTAATGGATGAAGTATGGTACTCTCTTGAGCATGGATGGGGGAGTACAATGATGTAACATTTTTGCACCTTAAGCGATGGGAGTTAAAAAAATAAAGTAAAGATGGTTTGTGACACCACTTGTGATCTCTCCTTTCAGTTGAAAAAGGGGGGAATTGATGATGGAATTGAACATGGTTTTCAGACTAATCGTTTTTACATCAAATATGTTAAATAGGAATCAACCTTGTCAAATGGGAAACTACAATTTGTAGATGGAAGACTTTGGCATAATTATGGTTCAATGAATAAAAATTGAATCATATACATGATTTTTATAGCAATATTTTCCTCACCCCATGCAACTTGCTCATAGGCCTTTTCCATTTCCCTATGCAGACTTGAAGTCCCTTTTTGCAATTCCCAGAGCTAAAATACATATTTTTCCACATATACACTCCCTAACAACTATACAACATGTGTATACGCTGATTTCACTGTTACATCCCATGTACATCGGGTTTTGTGTCCAAAATTAAAAATAGTGTCAGGTTTCCATGTCACGTCACGAGATCCATTATCCTTGACCTTCCATATAGTGGAAACATTCTAACTCAGCCCTTTCATTCCATTTGAAGTCTATAAATGGGCCATATCCAAGCTATGGAAGGGAGAGAAAGAATTCAACTTTTAGAGACACGTTAAGATGGAGAAATTATTCACTTCATATTGAGTCTGCATCCCTTTGTCCTTTTAAGTCTGAACACATTGTTCAACCCCCAAACTCTTCCCTCTTTGATGGAGAACATCATTGTCTCTCTTATATGAGCTTGCCTTTGGTGGAGGATTGAAGTGGTGGAGGCTCAGCTGGAGGGGACTTAATTTATCGGTTCTAATACATGTCGACATAGAATTTTTTCATTCATACACTTCTACTGATCATATTTTAATAGAAATACTCTTTTCTCATCTGATTAATGTCTTGCAAATATTTGAATTGTTATTCCATGGGAAAATTTGTTATGAATATTGATGGATTATGATATTGTATGTTCTAAATGTATATATTATCACCATATGTTTGTGTATCTTGGTTGTTGAAGACATGTTGGAGGTGTATAGATTTGACTCGAGTGCTCAACGTTGGACTTCTTCAAACATCCAGACGAGGTAGGCTCTTTATCTTATGTTTTTATCATCTTTGTTTATATCGCATACTTGAGACTAGAGTTGATTTCTACACTCATTCTATCTGTTGTGGTTTACCCCTTGCCATAGAGTGATTTTCCTCGTAACATAATTGGTGATCATACTAGGGATTGAATCTTATTTATGGGGTTTGGACTGTTTTTCTCCTTTGATTGCTCTCAGTTAGCTTGATTTTTCTTGTCATTTGGTTTCTTGACAACCTATTTTCATTTTGAATCTGAGTTTCTTGGCCTTATCCTTAACCTAACAATGTTTTAACACATATACACATTTTTCCCTTGACAGATGTGTACATACGTGATTTTTCATTCTATAGGGCACGTACATACGCGGCCTTTTCTTGAATAGTCGCATGCATCATCATTTTTTGCTTAATTGTTGATTTTGGTGTTTTTTGGGTAAGTTTTGATAGTTGTTGAGTCTTCTTGGGTCTCTGTCATGACTGTTAAGTGCCTGCAAAGTGATAGGACACCTTTCTTTGGGAGTTTTTTCTTTCTCATCATATTTCATTGGTTGTCCATGCATCTTCGGATGGGTATTTTCTTCTTGATATACTACTTGGTTTGTCTCTGTTTTCTTACAACAGGGTCTATATATCAAGCTATTGTTCAGTCCTTGAGTTTTCATTTCTTTATATTGAAAAACCAAAAATATACATTTTGCATTATGTCGTTTGATCATTTGGGTTCTTATCATTTATCTTAATACATGTATGGAAATATTGCATCTTATTTGAAATTGCAGAGTTGAATTGAAAGTTTCATTTTGAAAATATCACCATTTATTGAGAATTGAAGTTAGGACTTTGCATTGTATTCATATTCATTTCTTTTACTTGTTGAGTCATAACATCATTTGTTGCACGACCAAATATTTTGAGTAAACAAATCCACTAAAATTAATGCCGATAAAATTAAAATTGATTAGAGATGATTTTATTTTCAAGGTGAACAAACTAGCTTAAGATTTAGAGCCTTGGAATAGGATTTTGTGAGTAAACTTCTCCAAGGATATTAAACTCAACATATGTGTTTGACTAAGGGAGTGGTGAAATCCATTGTATAATTGGTGACGTCAAGAGGCTCCACTCACACTGGAGTTAACCACAAGGTCAGAAGAAGTTCAAAAATCAAGTGAAGATGGTTCGTGAAACCACTTGTGGTATCTCCTTTTAGTTGACAAAGGGGGGAATTGATGATGGAATTGAATATGGTTGTCGGAATGAAAATTTTGACATCAAATATTCTAAATGGGCATCAAATTTGTCAAATGGGAAAGTAAAGTATGTAGATGGAAGACTTTGGAAGAATCATGTTTCAATGAATAACAGTTGAATCATATACATGATATAGAATTGGGATGTTGTTGGACAACTAAAAGCTTAAAAATTGGTTAGGTTCATCAAAAACCCATTAGATACATGGTATCAATTGGTCAATGTTTATCCCAAACCACATATTCAGATTGAACTTCAGTGATACACTGATAGTAGAGTGGTGATACTACATGTTAACCAATTGGCAGAAGACATCAGATTCGTCTAGCTCAAATACTTGGAAAAATGATTGAATTGTCAAGCAATTAGGGAATGTTCAGATATTATAGTTGTTCACTTCCATATCTTGGTTCTTTTCTAGTTCATTTTAGATGACCCATTCAACATCTAGATTGGTCATTTTTCAGGCAATTCTTCATCGAGTCTCAGCTCGGGAGTTTCAGTATGAAGACTTGTAAATGATACCAAGTTATGCTTCATTGTTGGTATTATTAATTGGACTTGTGATTGAGGGGGTGACTGTTAGCATATGTCGTACCTTGCCAATCACTAAGTCTAATTGTCATCTTTATTTGTATTATTCATTTATGATATTAGTAATATATCCTCAAGTGGTGACTAATGAGTTAGTTAGTATTGTCTAGCCTAGTCCTCATGTATGATTTTAGGATCTAGAGAAAATCTCTCTATGAGGTGGCATCACCCATTGTACTATAAATATGTACCATTGGTGTGAATACAATTGAGTTGTCTAGTGAGCATTTTCCATCATATTGTTGTTCTTGTGAATATTTTATCTAAATTTTTATAAATAAATTTTAATAAAAACATTTTTTTTTAATTATATCTTTATATTTATATTTTCATATTATAGTATTATTTCTATTTATAATAATAATTTTAAAAAACAAGCACTTTGAATCACACTAATAACATCTTTATTACATTGAGGTCTAAAATATTCACTATGTTGGACATGTAACTACATGAGAGGACCTATGTGATTAAGTTAGAAATAAATATTGTAAGGATTCCACTCCAAGTCAAAGTAGTACTTGAGGGCATGATTCAAGAAGATAAAGGTAAGGACGAGATAGTGATAGTTAGATAAGGTTGAGCTCTTCTTGACATTGTATAAATGCATATGTTCTCTAATATAATAGACAAGGTAATTGTGTGTGTACTCTCTCTATCTCCTATGGTCCTAAATATGTATAATTTGATACAAGAGCTTGTTGAGGCTTGACTCCCTCACTGGCGAGCCCAGGAAGATGAGAGTCATAAAGATGTAGTCATGTGTAGGATTAGCCATATGAGTAGGGTAAACATAGTTATTGTTGTGGGTGATTATTTTTGTAGGAGAGTAGATCCTCCACTGAGAAGAAGAATACTAAAGGTGGTTTTTGTTCACGTAATGAAGCCAGGGAGAGGATCAGGAGGGAAGCACCACTAGGGTTATATTTTCAAACCCTAACTATCATCTAAAGGAGGCACCAATGGTCTTGAGTTCGATGGACTTATGAGAATGATGTTGATCTGGATTGGATCATTATATTATCTTTCATCTATATCGATGCTTTGAGAGTGGAAAAGATTGGAGGAATCAATTTGCAGGGTCATTTTAGTGGTAGGTCCCAGTTTGGAAAATTGGGGTCCATAACCTTCCATATCCATTTTGAGGCATTAAACAATGTTTTTTAGGGTTATACTTTTTGGAACCCATCCACGACCACTTCAAAGTGTTCTACACTCTGATACCTTTCCAACAGTGATGCAGGAGCATTGTATAAATCCAAAGACACATGCCTAACCAAAGGAGACAGTTGGAAAAGCACCAGCGCACATTTTGAAGTGTTTTGAAGATTAATGAATGGACATTAATGTAATAGCTAGGGAAGCGTACTTACTTTTGTGTTTTGGAGATTGTAAACAGATATTGAGCGTTGCTCTCTTTTGCCAAAGGTAGAGGCATTTATGCATAATGAATGCAAGTAGGTAGATTTAATTTAATAGATTAGACAATTTTAGGAGCGTAGGAGGTAGGAGGGAAAACAGATGATAGACACCCTCAACCCTTGTATCAAAAAAACATAATTTAGAATTCATAAGTTGTAGAGATGCATAGATGAATATAGGAGGACAGCGAATTTTATGCATTTTAGTTGCTATTGGCCATGTACAAGAGCATTGGATTTAATAGAAGAAAGTTTTGATTCAAATCTATGTGTTTGTTATGGTTGTTGGAACCACCTGTTAAATGGTATGTTGCAGGCTAGTTTGCATTCTCTGTGTGCATTCTATTTCAGTGCCAATGTGTGTGTATATGCTCTCGAATTCTATGTTGAATGTTTGAATTCTAGATAAGGGCTGAATGAGTCTCAGTTATTTCTCTTTCTGATAACTCCTGCAAATGGTGCAGTGGAGGGTCCGCAAGGAATGTTTGTAGGGACCCTTTTGGAGACCTTGAGGTTGCAAGTGGAAGCTTAGGAGGGTTAGAACTTTTCAATTGTTCCAAAGGGAGACAGAGGTTGAATTGGTTCATAGGAGTTAAGTTATAGAGGAAGGACGCCAATTCATTTGGCCAGAAGTCCTTGAGAAGTTGAATTGGACGGTTGAATCGCTTCAGGAGGAAGTGCCAATATCCCATGAACTATTGGATCTCTTAAAACAACGAAGAGATTAGGACTATGTCCCTTTTCAACACCCATAAGCTCAGGAGGAGTAGTGACCGTTAGATCCAGATCAACAAGGACCATTGATGACATATGTGAATTCGAGTATTGGAATTCAGGGAATCGAGTGACCAGTGGTTTGTGTCAAGTATTCTAGATTTTTGAGTGGTGAAATCATGATACATCCAGGACCGTTGGATTGAGGGAGGCACATAACCATCAATCTCACTGAAGGTACGATTTCAGATTTGGGGGTCCATAGAGGAAGAGGAACAACTGTTGGTTGCTTGCTTGAGTCACGAAAGCTGGAAAATCCGTGTGGACAAGTGGCAAGAACTCACCCCGTAAGAAGAGTAAAGAAGAAGTGATAGATGGCGTGAGCCCATTGCTTTGGGTAGATTCAACCTTCATTGACGGACCGCATTTTAGGGATTCGCAAGGGGAGGGCACGAGAAGTTGGTGCTCCAACTCACAAAGTCATGAGTTGCGAAAGGTGCTTGCATAAGGCTTGGATGTGGTCCTATAGGAAAATGGACTGAAGAGAGAGGCTTACACCTTATCCCATTTGCATTTAACATTTCGTCTATTGCCAAGGGACATGGAATAATATTCAAATTGCCCCAATTCATGAGACTCAAAATCCTTTGCGGGCTTAGGCAAGGAGTTTAATTAACCCTTGTTGAGGTTTAGAGAAGATCCTGAGTGGATCTCCACCTGAGGGTAGGAGGTCTACACTAGTTGTGGTATTAGATCCCAGAACAAGTTCTTTTCTTTCTATAGTAGAGAGAAAAGAGGAATTTTATATCCATGCCACAGAGAAGAAGAGAAAGGGAAATGCCTGATCCTGTAGTGGAAAGAGAAATGGATGTATTACATGCCAGGCTTGATGCTATGGAGACAACACAGAGGCACACAGTTAACGATGGGGATATCAGCAAGGATGAAAGTGAAAATGAATATGAAAACGAAGAATTTGCAATCAAAGATGCTGCGAAAGAACGCTTATTCAAGGCTGTTGCTAGGATAGGTGCTAGGGAAAAAATGGACATTCCAATGTACAAAGGTAACCTGGATGTTGAAGAGCTTCTAGACTGGATTAGAGCTCTTTACAAATACTTCAACTATGAGGATGTCGAGGAAGACAAGAAAGTCGAACATGGCATTACTAGACTTAAAGGGCATGCAACACTATGGTGGGATGAACTGTAGGCTGATAGACATTTCAAGGGAAAGCAGAAAATCAAAAGCTCGGATAGAATGGTTGCAAAAATGAAAGCCAAATTTAAACCTAGAGATTATCAAATAAATATGTTTCAAAGGATGCAGAATTTGAGACAGAAGTTGATGCTAGTGAAAGAATACATTGAAGAGTTCTATAGGATAAACATCATAGCATGTCATTGGGAAAGTGATGATGAGAAAGTTGTCAGGTATATGAATGGTCTACTGTATGACATTCAGGACGAGATGAGCATCATGACCATCCAAACCATAGAAGATGCTTATCAGATGGCTTTGAAAGTTGAAGAGAAGTTGACCCAAAAGCAAGGTCAAAGAGGTCGAGGTAGAAGTCAAAGTAGAGGCAAGACGATTGCCCAAGACATAACTTAGAGACCTAAAGAAGAGGGTAGGAAACCTCAAACTCAACCTGAGAGAGGAGGAAGCTCAGAGGCGAGGCAGTATGCTGATAGAAATACTTTTCCTCGAGTCAGAGGAAGAGGAAGAGGTAGAGGAGGCGAAGTGAAATGCTTTGTCTATGGAAAAATCGAACATAAATCCTATGAGTGTCCAGACAGGAAGAAAGATGGTGGTGAAACTCACATTACTTAGGATCAAGGATGGAATGTTGAGGCAGAGGACGCTGAGGGCAGAAGATCTTTGATAATGGGGAAATTTCTCTTGAAACCAGAAAGGGAGCCAAAGAACCCAACCCAAAGAAATAGTTTGTTTTGGACTGCTTGCAAAACCAAATACATGGTATGCAAGGTCATAGTAGACAGCGGTAGCACAGATAATCTTGTATCTACGGAAATGGTAGAAAAATTAGAGCTAGAGACTATTGTGCATCCAAGCCCATACAAAGTTTCGTGGCTACAAAAAGGACATCAGGTGAATGTCACTGAACAGTGTTTAGTTGAATTTAAAATAGGAGGATATAAAGATGAGATATTATGTGATGTCATTCCCATGGATGTTTGTCAATTATTTTTGGGTAGACCATGGAAATATGAAAAAAATGTGGTGCATGATGGGAGAAGTAACATGTACACTCTAGAGAAAAGTGGTAGGACACACATGTTGCTTCCGATTAAGAACAAAGAGGTGAAAACAGAGATGAGCAACACTGTACTTCTCAAGAATGGGAAGGAACTTCTTAAGGAAGTCAAGAAGAAGGAAGACACATAATTCATTATGGTTAGGAAGCCCATAATGTTTTTGAACAACACTAGGATAGATGATTTATTTGAAGAAATCCAGGAGTTGCTAGAAGAATTTGCCGATATAGTAGTGGGTGAACTACCTTGTTTGTTGCCACCTATCAGGAGTATAAGACATCATATCGATCTTATTCCTGGAGCTAGTTTGTCGAACAAAGCAGCGTACAAGTTGATGCCACAGGAGAATGAAGAAGTTAAGAGACATGTTGAGGACTTATTGGACAAAGGATTGATTTAGGAGAGCTTGAGTCCATGCGTTGTTCTGACAGTGCTCAACCCAACAAAGGATGGTGGCTGGAGAATGTGTACAAACTCAAGGGAAATCAACAAAATTACCATCAGGTACAGGTTTCCATTGCCAAGGATGGATGACTTGATGGATTGCTTGAGTGGAGAAAAGTGTTTTTCAAATATTGAATTGAAAAGCGAATATCATCATATTAGAATGAGAGAAGGTGATGAATGGAAGACAACATTCAAGACAAATGAAGGTTTGTATGAATGGCTTGTCATGCCATTTGTCTTAACAAATGCGCCCAGTACTGTAATGAGGTTGTTGAACGAAGTCCTGAAGGATTTCATTGGGAAATTCATCATTGCATATCTTGATGATATATTAATTTTCAACAAAACTAAAGCAGAACATTTAAAGCATTTAGCTGCAGAGATGAGGAGGTTACAACAAGAGAAATTGTTGATCAATATGAAGAAATCGTCATTTATGAGGACATAACTCATTTATTTGGGTTTTGTTATCTATGCAAATGAATTGAAAATGGATCCAAAAAAGATAAATGTGATTAAGGATTGGCCATCGCCGAAGAGCGTGTTTGAAGTTCGAAGTTTCCATGGTTTGGCTAGCTTCTACATGAAATTCATCTGAAACTTCAGTGGAATTAGTGCACCGATGATGGATACGGTGAAGAAAAGACATAAATCTTTTCACTAGACAGAGGAAGCGGAGAAGAGCTTCAACCTGCTGAAGAAGAAGATCACTGAGCAGCCAATTCTGGTTTTGCCAGATTTCAGCAAGACATTCCAGGTCAGGTGTGATGCGAGTGGATTTTCCATTGGATCAGTATTGATCCAAGACAATAGGTCGATCACGTATTTCAGTGAAAAACTGAATGATGAAAAGATCAAGTACTCCATGTATGGCAAAGAATTATATGCAGTCATAAAAGCACTGAAGAAATGGAGACACTATTTGGTTCCCAAGGATTTCATTTTGTACAGTGATAATCACGCTTTGGAATTTTTGACTCGACAGGAGAAGTTGAAAAAAAAACATGACAAATGGGTTGAATACATGCAAAATTTTATTTTTTTTACCAAGCATATTTCTGGAACTGCTAACAAATTTGTTGACGCTTTGAGTAGAAAATGTTTTCTTATGCAGGAATTCACAGTCAAGACTTTGATTTTTGATAACCTCAAGGAAATGTATAGGGATGATCCATACTTCAAAGAGGCATATGAGGTGTCTGAGAATCCAATTCTCAGGGATAGAAACCAATGGACTGAATACATGATCCAGGATGGATTATTGTTTAGGGGAAATCAACTATGTATTCTTGAATACTCCATGATGGAGAATTTGTTGAAGGAAAAGCACAGCGAAGGATTGGTCAGACACTTATGTCATGAAAAAACATTCTCAAAGTTGAATGGATCATATTTATGGCCAGGGATGAGGACATATGTGAAGAAATTTGTGGACAGGTGTAGAATTTGTCAGCACATGAAAGAAAAAAGGTAGAACACAGGGTTATACCAACCATTACCCATACCAGAAAGACCATGGGATGTCGTAAGCATGGATTTCATATTGGTACTACCAAGGATACGAAGGGGATATGATTCAATATTTGTAGTGGTAGACAGATTTTGAAAGATAGCACATTTCATACCATGCCAGAAAACCAGTGATGCAACTCATATTGTGAACCTGTTTTTCAAGGAAGTCATCAAACTTCATAACTTTCCAAGGAGTATCGTTTCTAATCGAGATACCAAGTTCGTAGGAAATTTCTGGAGGACCTTATGGAAGAAATTGGGGACAAACTTGTCTTTTAGCTCAGCATATCATCCTAAGATGGATAGACAGATAGAGTTCATGAACAGGAGCTTGGGATATTTGTTAAGGAGCTTAGTGACTGAACACCATAGTCAATGGGATCACATTCTGCCACAGGCAGAATTTGTTTACAATGATTCACTCAATAGAAGCACAAGGCAGAGTCCATTCCAAGTTTTATATGGAATGCAGCTAAGGGGAGTTTTTGAATTGAAATATTTAGAACAAGATGAATTTAGGAGTGCTAGTGCAGAGGACTTTGTAGAAGGAATGAAGGAGCTTCACAGCAAAATTAAGGAGAAATTGCAGAGTTCAAGTCAAGAGTACAAGCGTAGAGCAGATCAACACAGGACAAAAATTCAATTCAAAGTTGGTGATTTGATTCTTTCGCATTTGAGGAAGGAGAGGTTCCCAAGGGGAACATACAACAAGCTGAGGATGAAAAAGATTGGACCATGCAAGGTCATAAGGAAATTTGAGACAAACGCATATGAGATTGAATTACCCGATGGGGTCAGAGTCTCATCGATATTCAATATCGTAGATTTATACCCTTACAGAGCTAAAGCAGAATGAGCAGAAGATAAACAAGAAAATAATCAATGGAAAAAACAAATGCCTGTAGTTGAAAAGCCACAGATGGAAAGCATAATTGACAAGAGGATTAGCAAAAAGACCACGAGAAAAGAGTATTTTGAATACTTTATAAAATGGAAATGACATCGAGTTGAATATGCCAATTAGGAGGATGAAACAACAGTTCAAAAGCATGGACGAATAGTGAAGGAACTCATGAACATAAGTTCATGAAAATTTTCAAGCGAGGGAGTATGATGCAGGAGCATTGTATAAATCCAAAGACACGTGCCTAACCAAAGGAGATAGCTGGAAAAGCACTAGCGCACATTTTGAAGTGTTTTGAAGATTAATGAATGGACATTGATGTAATAGCAAGGGAAGCATACTTACCTTTTTGTTTTTGATATTGTAAACAGATCTTGAGTGTTGCTCTCATCTATCGAAGCTAGAGGCATTTATGCATAATGAATGCAAGTAGGAAGATTTAATTTAATAGATTAGACAGTTTTAGGAGTATAGGAGGTAGGAGGGAAAATGGATGATAGACACCCTAAAAAATTGTATCAAAAAAACATAATTCAAAATTCATAAGTTGTAGAGCTGCAGAGAGGAATATAGGAGGACAAATAATTTTATGCATTTTAGTTGCTATTGGCCATGTACAGGAGAATTGTATTTGATAGAAGAAAGTTTTGATTCATATCTATGTGTTTGTTATGGTTGTTGGAACCACCTGTTAAATGGTATGTTGCAGGCTTGTTTGCATTCTCTGTGTGCATTCTATTTCAATGCCAATGTGTGTGACTATTCTCTCGAATTCTATGTTGAATGTTTGAATTCTGGATAAGGGGTGAATGGGTCTCAGTTGTTTCTCTTTCTGAGAACTCCTACAATGAGCGCAGTGGAGGGTCTGCAAGGAATGCGTCCAGGGACCCTTTTGGAGGCCTTGAGGTTGCAAGTGGAAGCTTAGGAGGGTTATAACCTCTCAATTGTTCCAAAGGGAGACAAAGGTTGAATTGGTTCACAAGAGTTAATTTTTGGAGGAAGGACGCCAAGTCATTTGGCTAGAAGTCCTTGAGATGTTGAATCGAACGGTTTAATCGGTTCAAGAAGAAGTGTCCAGATCCCGTGAACCATTGGACCTCTTAGAACAACGAAGATATTAATATAAGTTCCTTTTCAACACCCCTAAGCTCAGGAGGAGTAGTGACTGTCAGATCTGGATCAACAAGGACCATTGATCTCGTATGTGAATTCGCGTATCGGAATTCAGGGAATCGAGTGACCAGTGGTTTGGGTCAAGTGTTATATATTTCTGAGTGGCGAAATATTGATAAAACTAAGACCATTGGATCGAGGGAGGCACATAACTGTCAATCTCACCGAAGGTATGATTTTGGAGTCGGGGATCCATAGAGGAAGAGGAACGGTTCTTGGTTGCCCCGCTTGAGTCGCGAAAGCCGGAAAATCCATGTGGATAGGTGGAAAGAAATCACCTCGTAAGAAGAGTAAAGCAAAAGTGATAGATGGCATGTGCTCATCTCTTTGGGTAGACTCAACCTTTGTTCACGGACCATGTTTAAGGAATTATCAAGGGGAGGGCATGAGAAGTTGGTGCTCCAACTCGTGAACTCGCGAGTTGCGAAAGGTGCCTGCATAAGGCTTGGTTGTGGTCCTATAGGAAAATGGGTTGAAGAGAGGGACTTACACCTTAGCCCATCTTCATTTCACATTTCAACTATTTCCAAGGGCCAGGGAATAATATTCGAAGTGCCCTGACTCGTTAGACCCAAAATCCTTTGCGGGCTTAGGCAAGGAGTTTAATTAACCCTTGTCGAGGTTTAGAGAAGATCCTACCCGGATCTCGGCCTGAGGGCAGGAGTTCAACACCAAATAGTGTAGACCATGCATCAATCAGAGTTTGTATCCAAAAGGTATGCCTCTCACAAGTTGACCTATCATGTTGATCACCATGGTACAGGAGGATTCCGTGTCAACCTCCATTACTCATACATATGGGGCTAACCACGTGAAGAGTTTAAAAAATATTCAAGAAGTTTAAAAACCATACCACAATTGAGGTTTGAAGAAGTCAAAAACCTACCCCTAGATGGCTATGAGGCTATGTTAAATATCGGGCCACTAGGAGGACAATGGGTTACATTCTATGTTATTGTATTTTATTCCATAGCAGGAAAGAAAAATCGGGAGTGGGAAATTAGAGAGAATAATAGAGGGGGTTAATGTCTTTTAACATCCTAATAGGCCACAAGTATCTGGTAACTCCATACAGAGTTCCTTCTCTTTTCTACTTGCATTATTCCATTTGAGAAAAAAGAGAGTAGCGGAGCCTCACCTTCTAGTTGGGTTTTCTTTCGTAAGGTTTCCTAAAGAAAATATTTGTCTTATCTTGTGGATGGTGTTTGATTGTACTTTTTGTTTTCTCTATTTTTGATATTTTGTCTATTTCATGCATAAGAAAAAAAACAATAACTAAATATTTTGGAATCTAAAGTAATTTAACCTTCATAGTGTAGATTTCAATTTTATTTATCAAATCTATTGTGAGGAATTGTTCCAGTGGAGTATCCACGATATTTTACAGATCATATTGGCATCAAATAAGGTTTTTCTTTTGGGTATTTGTGGGAAGTTTTAGAATCTAGGAATCGAATTAAAGAGAAGTCACATAAACCCTAGCCATGGTAGATGAGTATGTTCATAATAACCCTTGAGATCTAGCAGAAGAGATATTTGAGAGGTTGGAAGCGCAAGTCATCGACATGAGTCGCAATATGAACCTCCTCATGGAGGATCTAATAAGAAATCTAAGACCATTAAGAGATTATGGAGTCTCTAAATCAGATATTGAATTAGAGGGGAAATCAGGAGATCAAGAAGACTCAAGAAAGGAGTCATGGAAGGAATTTGAAAAAGAGAAGTCGAATTCGAGTCTTGTCAACCCTTCACAATTATTATTTAAGATGAAATTTAAAGTGGAAATAAATCCATACGAAGGTGAAATCAATGAATTAAAACTAAATAATTGGTCACAACAACTAGAAGTTTGTTTTACTATTCACCATATAGATGAAGAGAAGAATATTTCATTTTCTATATTGAAGTTAGAGGGCGATGCTCTAACCTGGTGGGAAATCCATGGAGACACACTTTGGCTGGAGGTTGATCCTCGAGTAACTATGTGGGAGTAATTTAAAACCCTCATCAAGTCCCAATTCTACCCTATTAGGTATGTAAAGGAGAAATGTATCTATAGCACTATCTCAGGAAGAGGCAAGGGAAGAGTGTACATGAGTACACCACTAAGTTTTGAAAGATGGCCATCATGGTGGGTATCTCTCCCAAGAACCCATATGTAATCATAAATTATCTGGTGGGTTTACATATTCATCTACAAAAGTAGGTGATTCTCTTCAATCCAAGGACAATGGATGAGGCGTGTGTACAGTCACAGTATCTCGAAAACATAGTCCAAAAGAAGTGGTAGTGAAGTGGTTCAAAGAAGAAAGAGCACAAGGAAGATTCTAAGGAGTGGAAGAAGAAGTGGAAAGGGGGAAAAGATAAGAAGACAACAACCACTACACATCAGTGAAAATATCCAAACAACCATTGCAAAATTTATTGCCACACTGAAGAAAAATGTTGGAAACTACATCCAAAAATGAACCCGAAGAACTACAAGAAGGACAAAAAGAAAAAGAAACTTCTATCCATAGATTCAAGCAATCAAGTTGAAAGTAGCTCAAATGTGGATGAAAATATTTTATGTAGATTTGTGAAGAAGGAGATGAATCTGAGTAGCCGTCAACACTGGGAGGAGAAGGAGATGACCAAGCTCTTCCACATCAATATCTGGTTCACACGATAATATCATAGCAGTGGATGTGGTCAATAAGGTTGGATTGGAGGTTCACAATCATCCTAACCGCTATCCATTGGGTTGGGTAAACAAGGATGTAGAGATAAAGGTAACAAAATAGTGTAACATTATATTTGTTGTAAGTGATTATTTTATTGATGAAGTGGAATTGGATGTAGTACCCCTTGATGTATGTTGAGTAGTGTTTGGAATCCATTACATGTATACGAGGGATGAAATATTCATGTGGAGAGCCAAGTAGTATTTACTGATGAAGGATGGGAACTTATACATCATCAACATGCATAAAGTCAAGTCAAAGATATCACTGGTGAGTGCCAATTATTGGGGTCCTATAATCATAGGTGATTTGATTCTTCATCTATCTATTTAACATTGGTCTCATTATGAATACATATGGCTTGTTGGGCTCGGTTGATTTCACTTCTCCCTCCATCCATGTCACTCAATCCTTCATCACCCTGTTGCACCCTTCATTCCCTCACCCTTCATTTCTTCACCCCTTCGCCAATTCTGCCCCTACATGAATAAACAAGCTTAGGATAAAAAAAATTAGGTTAATAATAAATGGTTAGTGGCATTTTTTAATACGAATTAGGATAATAAAGTTAATTTAATTAGATTAGTGTAGTTAGATTACTTTAATAGGGTAATTATTACTAAATAATTAATTAGTTTAAATTAATAGTGTTAATAATTAGTAATTATGTTAGTAATTGAGTTAGGGTAAAACATTAATTTAAAAAATAAATAAAAACTAATTAAGAAACATTTAATAATAAAACAATAAAAAATTTAATAAATAAAAATTAAATGTAAAACAAAAAGAAAAAGAAAACTATATAATTAAAACATTAAAAAAACATATATAAAAATATATAAAACAAAAACAAAAATAAAAAACACATAAAACATATTAAAACAAATAAATATTAAAATGAAAACACGTAAAAAGAAAAAACAAATTAAAATAAAAATAAAACAAATAAAATAAAACAAAACATTCACATTCATGACATATCCCAAAAAACATTAATCTACGCCCGTAATGTTTCCCTGATCTCCCCATGCCATCCAAGCTTTAACGGGGGGGGAGGGTTTCCGGGAAAAGTGGTTTTGGCCTGGACACTTGTCACCACCAGGTCTTACCGTACCCCCCCCTAATACCACTTTCCACCCCAAGGGGGGTCAAGGATACCACCTTCCCCTCCAAGAACCACCTTCTCCAAAAATCAAAAAACCATTTTTTGCATAGTTTTACCACCTGTCTTCTAAGAGCATTTCCAGGAAAACCATAAGGAATTTCGAAAAAAAGAGAGAAATTTTTCTCCATAATGGGTGGAAGAAAAATAATCTCTCTCATTGTTTACACAGGTATCAGGAATTGGGAGAATCGAAGCCATGTCCGAGCACCATTTTTCATAATTTCATGTTTCCTGATTTTGTCATGTTTTTGCGGTAGCTTTTTTGGAGAGATGGACATGTATTTGGAAACAAAAAAAGAGGTTTTTTCTCATAACATACTCATATACATTAACCTCTTTCAGTTTTCTTATATCTATTATATTTTGGGATATATGAGTGTCTAAGTTGACCCCTATTTTCAGTAGTCCAACCCTTTTTTCATGCCAGACAGTTCAAAACTTTGAGGGATTTGTTTCTATTTTTGGCTAGGTTGTTGAATTCAACCTCCTGATCCTGGGGTATAATTGTTCTATATATTTTTATAATTCAAATGTAAAAGGTTTGATCAGTTGGGACCTATTAGAAGGATGAAACTAATTTTGTAAAGTTCTCACAGAGCCTCCTTTTTTCAAAACTTCAGTAATACAATTGAGACATTGACAGGATTCTTGTGTCATTTATGTTGTTGAAGTGCATTCTGCCTTTGTTTATGTTTATCTCTTCTATGTTACAACTTTATATGTTTTCAATCTTAATTATTCATTTGAAGACTGAAGGACAACATTTTCTTTGATGTGCACTCTGTTTCTGGCTTTCGATAATTGCAATGTTTTCTGCTTGAGGGTTAGTTCCATAATTCTTAACTTCTTTGGTATAATCCAATCCACTCACCTTTCTTTTCAAATCACTCATCAATATTAATAATCCAACATAGGTTCTTATCCTACCCTGTTATGTTTTCTGTAGAACCTATCTTGATTGGATCAAGCCTCTTTGACTCCATTGCCCATTCGCCTTCCCTTCTTGTTCCTACCAATAATATAAAAACCAAACCATGTACTCTTATAACTAGCCTAAAATCCAATCCAAACAAAGATAAATCATACAGAGATATCCCTCTCTGAGTCTTGGAGGGCTAGATCCTTGACTCCAAAGTGGTTTTGTAGTTACTCCTACCCATTTCTTCTTCAGCCTAAGAAATTACAGAGTGCTAACACCAACCAAGCCAAGAAGTTGATTATTTCTAGTAAGAAATATGTTTTGTTTTTATAAATATAACATTATTATTCAGTCATTAGAGTGGTCAACATTCATTTTCTATTCTTCCATTCATGCGTGATGTTTTAAAATGTAATACAAGATTCTTATATATATATATATATATATATATATATATATATATATATATATATATATATGGTTCTA
>ML785072.1:173894-265894 GCA_009831015.1 Picea engelmannii
ATGGCCCTTATAAGGTGTTGCAAAAGATTGGTACTATGGCATACAAATTGGAGCTGCCTACATCTTCACGAGTACACCCAGTTTTCCATGTTTCATTCTTAAAGAAGGTTATAGGCGACAAGATCCCAGTTCAAACTATATTGACAAAACTTGACGAGGAAGGAAAAATCATATTGGAGCCTGAATCCATCACTAACACAAGAATTTGCCAGCTGAGGAATAGATCCATTTCAGAGTATCTTATTAAATGGAGGAAACTACCGGCTAAAGATTCCACTTGGGAAGATGAGTCTTTTATACAGAAGCATCCAGAGTTACTCAAGCATTGCAGACAACACTTGTCTCAAGGGGAGGGGCATGTTAAGCCCTAATATTGGCTCATTACCCCTTAATTGGGGCATATTATATTAGTAATGTTATTTTATTTATGTTGTCTTTAGGCCATTAGTTGTAATTATACCTCCTAGTCTCCTATATATACCAACGGGACATTTTCATTTTGAATCATCTTGTACTTGAGCATTTAAGGGGGGTAAAAGGAGGTTTCCCCCTCGAAGAGGCTTATCATCTAAAATTATCTCTTTTACAAGGCATTGAGTACTTTTTCTGAGGTTTTTCTATGCTATATTGATATTTGGTTCTTAATAGATACACTGATAGTAGAGTGTTGATACTACATGCTCACCAATTAGTAGAAGACATCAAATTCATCGAGCTCAAATACTTGGAAAAATGATTGAATTATCAAGCAATTATGGAATGTTCAGATATTACAATTGTTCACTTCCATATCTCGGTTCTCTTCTAGTTCATTTCAGATGACCCATTCAACATCCATATTGGTCATTTTTCAAGAAATTCTTCATCGAGTCTCAGCTCAGGAGTTTTAGTATGAAGACTTGGAAATGATACTAATTTATGCTTCATTGTTGGTATTATTAATTGGACTTGTGATTGAGGGTGGGACTGTTAGCATATGGCTTACCTTACCAATCACTAAGTCTAATTGTCACATTTATTTGTATTATTCATTTATGATATTAGTAATATATCTTCAAGTGGTGACTAATGAGTCAGTTAATATTGTCTAGCCTCATCCTCATGCATGATTTTAGGATCTAGAGAAAATCTCTCTATGAGGTGGCATCACCCATTGTAAAATAAATATGTACCATTGGTGTGAATACAATTGAGTTGTCTAGTGAGCCTTTTCCATCATATTGTTGTTCTTGTGAATATTTTATCTAAATTTTTATAAATAAATTTTAATAAAAACAATTTTTTTAAATATATCTTTATATTTATATTTTCATATTATATTATTATTTCTATTTATAATAATAATTTTAAAAAATAAGCACTTTGAATCACACTAATAACATCTTTATTACATCGAGGTCTAAAATATTCACTATGTTGGACATGTAACTAGATGAGATGACCTATGTGAATAAGTTATAAATAAATATTGTAAGGATTCCACTCCAAGTCAAAGTAGTACTTGAGTGCATGATTTAAGAAGATAAAGGTAAGGACGAGCTAGTGATAGTTAGATAAGGTAAATTTGAACCCTTGGTCTCTAGGCCAGATCAATGGTTGAGCTCTTCTTGACATTGTATAAATGCATATGTTCTTTAATATAATAGACAAGGTAATTTTGTGTGTACTCTCTCTATCTCCTATGGTCCTAAATATGTATAATTTGATACAAGAGCTTGTTGAGGCTTGACTCCCTCACTGGCGATCCCAGGAAGATGAGAGTCATAAAGATGTAGTCATGTGTAGGATTATCCATATGAGTATGGTAAACATAGTTGTTGTGTGTGATTATTTGTGTAGGAGAGTAGATCCTCCACTGAGAAGAAGAATATTGAAGGTGGCTTTTGTTCACGTAATGAAGACAGGGAGAGGCTCAGGAGGGAAGCGCCACTAGGGTTATATTTTTAAACCCTAACCATCATCTAAGGGAGGAACCAAGGGTCTTGAGGTCGATAGACTTATGAGAAGGATGTTGATCCGGATTGGATCATTATACTATTTTTCATCTATATCGATGCTTTGAGAGTGGAAAAAATTGGAGGAATCAACTTGCAGGGTCATCTTAGTGGCATGTCCTAGTTTGGAAAATTGGGGTCCATAACCTTCCATATCCATTTTGAGGTATTAAATGGTTTTTTTAGGGTTATAATTTTTGGAACCTATGCAGAGCCCCTTCAAAGTGTTCTACACTGTGATACCTTTCCAATAGTGTAGACCATGCATCAATAAGAGTTTGTATGCAAAAGGTATGTCTCTCGCAAGTTGACCTATCATGTTGATGACCATGGTACACGAGGATTCCACGTCAACCTCCATTACTCATACATATGTGGCTAACCACGTGAAGAGTTTAAAAAATATTCTATAAGTTTCAAAACCATACCACAATTGAGGTTTGAAGAAGTCAAAAACCTACCCCTAGATGGCTATCAGGCTATGTTAAATATCGGGCCACTAGGAGGACAATGGGTTACATTCTATTCTATTGTATTTTATTCCATAACAGGGAAGAACAAATGGGAGCGAGAAATTAGAGAGAATAATAGAGGGGGTTAATTTTTTTTACCATCCTAATAGGCCACAAGTATCTGGTAACTCCATAGAGAGTTCCTTCTCCTTTCTACTTGCATTATTCCATACCAGAAAAAAGAGAGTAGAGTAGCCTCACCTTCTAGTTGGGTTTTCTCTCATAAAGTTTCCTAAAGAAAATATTTTTGTTATCTTGTGGATGGTGTTTGATTGTACTTTTTGTTTTCTCCATTTTCCATATTTTGTCTATTTCATGCATAAGCAAAAAATAAATAACTAAATATTTTGGAATCTAAAGGAATTTAACCTTCATAGTGTAGATTTCAATTTTATTTATCAGATATATTGTGAGGAATTGTTCCAGTGGAATATCCATGATATTTTGTAGATCATATTGGTATCAAATAAGGTTTTTCTTTTGGTTATTTGTGGGAAGTTTCAGAATCTAGGAATCGACTTAAAGAGAAGTCGCAGAAACCCTAGCCATGGTAGATGAGTATGTTCATAATAACCCTTGAGATTTATCATAAGAGATATTTGAGAGGTTGGAAGAGAAAGTCATCAACATCAGTTGCAATATGAACCTCCTCATGGAGGATCTAACAAGAAATCTAAGACCATTAATATATTATGGACTCTCTTACTCAGATATCGAATTAGAAGGGAAATCAGGAGATCAAGAAGACTCAGGAATGGAGTCGTGGAAGGAATTTGAAAAAGAGAATTCAAGTTCGAGTGTCGTCAACCCTTCCCAATTATTACTTAAGATGAAATTTAAAGTGGAAATAAATCCATACGAAGGTGAAATCAATGAATTAAAACTAAATAATTGGTTACAACAACTAGAAGTTTGTCTTACTATTCACCATATAGATGAAGAGAAGAAGATTTCATTTCCTAGATTGAAGTTAGAGAGCCATGCTCTAACCTGGTGGGAAATCCATGCAAAAACATTTTGGTTGGAGGGTGATCCTCGAGTAACTACGTGGGAGGAATTTAAAACCCTCATCAAGTCCCAATTCTACCCTATCTGGTATGTAGAGGAACAATGTATCTAGCGACACTATCTCAGGAAGAGGCAAGGGAAGAGTGTACATGAGTACACCACTAAGTTCAGAAAGATGGCCATGATGGTGGGTATCTCTCCCAAGAACTCAGATGTACTCATAAATTATCTGGTGGGTTTACATAGTCATCTACAAAAGTAGGTGATGCTCTTCACTACAAGGACAATGGATGAGGTGTGTGTAAAGGCACAATATCTAGAAAACATAGTCCAAAATAAGTGGTAGTAAAGTGGTTCAAAGAAGAAAGAGCAGAAGGAAGCTTCTAAGGAGTGGAAGAATAAGTGGAAAGATAAGAAGACAACAAACACTACACATCATTGAAAATATCCAAACAACCATTGCAAAATTTATGGCCACACCGAAGAAAAATGTTGGAAACTACATCCAAAACTAAACTCGGAGAACTACAAGAAGGACAGAAAGAAAAATAACCTTATATCCATAGATTCGAGCAATCATGTTGAAAGTAGCTTAGATGTGGATGAAAATATTTTATGCATATCTATGAAGAAGGAGATGAATCTGAGTAGTTGTCATCACCGGGAAGAGAAGGAGATGACCAAGCTCTTCCACATCAATATTCAGGTCAAGAAGACCAATATAGATGTTATGTTTGAATCTGGTTCACAAGATAATCTCATAGAAGTGGATCTGGTCAATAAGGTTGGATCGGAGGTTTACAATCATCCTAGCCTCTATCCATTGGGTTGGGTAAACAAGGATGTAGAGATAAAGGTAACAAAATAGTGTAACATTATATTTGTTGTAAGTGATTATTTTATTTATGAAGTGGAATTGGATGTAGTACCCCTTGATGTATGTGGATTAGTGTTTGGAATCCATTACATGTATATGATGGATGCAATCTTCATGTGGAGAGCCAAATAGTATTGACTGATCAAGGATGGGAAGTTATACATCATCAACATGCATAAAGTCAAGTCAAAGATATCACTGGTAGGTGCGAATTGTTGGGGTCCTATAATCATAGGTGATTTGATTCTTCAGCTATTTTTAGCATAATGTCTCTTTGCATATTCCTGAAGTGAAATAGCTAACAAGGTAGAAGTTAACACAACCACAACCCCTTCACATGGAAAAAGAAATTATTCTTGTTGAGGAAAAGCTAATGTTTCTATCAAATTCTTTGTCTATATATTTTATTGATGAGTTAGTTAACCCTTACATCTCAATAGAATTGATTTTCCACTTGATCTAATTCATTAAACTATAGCTTAGAATCAACACCTAAAAGAGACTTTTTGAGTAAATTTGATATTACAAGAGAACTAGAAACACCTTCAAAGCACCAATCAATATCTAGAAGCACTTGGTATCTGTTCTTTTCATTTCCCATTCTTTCATTATTCCTATTGTGCAGCTTGGTGTTTGTCAAAATTTCACTCATGTTTGCAAAATTTAACTACCACTTGAATCCATCATTGAAACTATATATCTATTGACTAAAACATATTCATGGTTTTCCCTTAAAAGAAAAATGGTATTTGGGTATTTAATATTGTAAGCAAGGAGAAGACATATTTTTTCTAACATTATCTTGTCATGATCCACATAATCATCCACAAATAAATAATTTGTTGATGCTAGAAAGCCACCATACTAAAAAAACCTTAAAAACTTAGAATAATGTCCATGTATATCATTGCAAATATTGATAGGTGTCTCAACAAATTTTGGATGAGATATGGAAATATCCTTGGAGGCTAGGAAAACTTATTGGATCTCAACCTCAAAAAATTGGACTTTTTCGTTGGTTCGCTCTCTCTTTCCTCCAACAACCACTGGTTCATGATTCCGCTAGTCTAGTTTGGGAAAAATGAAAGGGGAGAATGAATTATGATGATATCAATGATAAGATTAGTGATATCCTACAATGCGGTCCATTTTATTGAAGTACTTACCCCTATGAACTAGTAAATAATCCCATCAATATGAGGTATTTCATCACAATTTTCAGTAGCAACCTTATTGGATATATACTATACACATATACACACAACCACCACTCTTATTGCACATTCATAGCCACCATAAAAGAAATATATTTGTAAGCGATTTAATCATTTTTACATCCTTTACATGCCCAATTATTTATCAATTGATCTATGCACTCTCCTTAAGTGGCTGATAACAACAAGGGAAATTTGTTGGGAACATCAAGGAACAACACCATTTAAATGTTGTATGTTTGAAAGCGGAGGAAATCCTTGGGATTTTCAAATAGATTTATATAGGATTGAATGAATTGATATAGATAGAAAGAGGTCATGTTATCTTTGATATGTTCCTTAACTTGTTGGACAATGCACAATGACATAAATTTATTGAGAGTGGCATATAATCATTGGTTTTCCAACAAAGATAGTGATAAAGGATAATGAGAGGTATATGTAAGCATATACCTAATGCATTCCTTTGGAAGACTATAGGTATTATTCTAAATCCTCATAAAATGGTATGGCCTACCTAGGATAAGGATAGAATCACTAGGAGGAGTAACATCACACTCGATTATGTCATAAAAGGTTTCAAAACCTTGGTCATGGAAAGCACCTTAGTGGCAAAGGTTTGTGTGGAAGTGGACTTATCTATAGGATTACTTGAAGGTCTGGATATATGGGTGGGATTCATTGTGTTTTGTTATTCCTTTTCTGGGGTTGGTGACAGGGAGGGGGGAAGGAGGGACTTGAGGGGACAAATGATATTCCTTCATGTGATTGGCCTTGTTTAGTAGAGAATAAATGGTTCTTGAAACCAAGAGAAACTTGAGTGAGTATGTATTTTGGCATATTCTATTTTTAATATTATTGATAGAATGTTAAATATGGTTGAGTAAATAGTGTATCAGCTAGTTGATTATACATTTTGGTGCGCTAATGTAGACATTACATTATGTTGTTGCAAGAGCATTGACCACCTTATGTTTTGTTTACATCTATGTGTTGTTTTGGGTGTTTTAGGTATTTCCATTTACTCTTTTCATAACACGCTCCTATGTTTTTACCATCTACAAAACAATAGATGTATTTATGGAACTATTATGCACTACTTTCTCCTATGTTTTCACCATATTACATATTCAATTTCTAGACAATTATTTTTATTGATTAGGGATGATTGTTTATATCATGATCGTTTTTTAATCACATATTTCACTCAATTCTTCATTTCTTAACATAGCTAGTGAATCACAATAATAATTGTTACCAATTGATAGTATACTTGCATCATCCTCAATGCACATGTTACTTGATTATCCTTCAATGGGACTATCTTAACATCCCTTAGGTCACCACTATCAATGCTCTTGACCAATCCAAAATTGATGCAAGAGAATCTCTCCACGTCAGCCAGCCAGCTAGCCAACCATGTCAGCGCATGCATTCAAGGCTGAAGAGAGGCGCAACCCTCATCTTCAATTTTGAATTTGAATGTAAATAATGTTGTAGGTTGTTGAGCCATGGAGCCATGCCTTTGTGAAGGAATTAGAGTAGGTAGGCTTTAATGCTTGTAAGGATGAGATCTAGATCCGATCTATGGACTAGACAGCCATTCAATGTAATTGAATAGGGTAGGTAAATTGGAGGGAAGAGCTCGAAGAGCCCCCTCATGTAAAAGATCAATTTCGATCTCATTTTGAGGAGAGTTAGTAGAATGATAGAGCGAATAGAGAGAAGAAGAGAGAAGGAGCCGAGACCTTGTTACAAGCCATGCTTAGGAACACCTTGTACAAACAGGCATTTGCCATTTTAATACAAACAACAGTTTTTCCTGCATGTTTTCTGTGTTATGTGGATGCTTTCATTGTGTTCTTTTATGTTGTAGATATATGTTGTAGGTTTTCATTTGCAGGGAGTGGTTTTGATTTCAGGCTTGAGAGGTTCTTTGTGGTTTCATGCGAGGAGGCGTGACAGAGTACTGCGGCCTCTGAATACCAGTGCACAGAAGCACTTATGAACTCTGCAGATTCAGACAAAGACGTGCCAGGCAGGCACAGAAGCTGAAATCATCAATTCAGGGAAGGCCTATGAGGTTGTTGAACACCTCAGAAGGAAAGGTTGTGGAGAAGAACATAGTTGTAGACAGAATCTCCGAGGAGTTATGTGAAGCTCTGCTAGGTGGGCATTGAGCAGGTGCAATGAGTGCATAGAAGAACTCTGTTGTGAGTTATGTATAACTCTGCTAAGAGGACATTGAGATAGTGTGCAGACAGGCATAAGAAGAGAACTCTGTTGAGTTCTGTATTTTGGAGGAAGAATCCACTGAGGGATCTTCGCAGGGTTGTTGAACACCATGAAGGATTCAGCAAGAGGTTGCTCGAGTGAAGGACAGCCAGGAGGGCATCCAAATTCTCTATCTACAAGAGAAAGGAAGAAGGATTTATTTCCTTAGAGATCTGAGTGTTTGAGAAGCTTAGGAGAGATAACACTTTGTGTGCATGAGGACTCTGCAGAGGCATAGAAGTCAAAGAATCCCTTGAGGATCCAAAGGATAGGCTCAAGAGGAGTAGTTCTTTCAGTGCACGGAGCCATAACTGCAAGGAGTATAGAAGCCGTAGAAATCTTTGAAGAGTTCAAAGTTCCCAAAGCTCAGGAGGGACAACGTTTTCATATACATGCGGGAGGACTCAAGTCAAAGAGTTCACAGAGAAGAAAGAAGGCAAAGGTTGAGGCCTTTAGTCTTGGAGAAATCTTCCAAGCATCGGAAGAAAATTCCAAATCTCGAGAGGAGCAACATTTGCCGTCGGATCTGCTGAAAGGATCTGGACTGTTGAGAGTTTTCACATCCAGGGAGCAGGAGGAGCGCATAGGAGAAACGATCTGAACCATCAGATCTTTCTTAGAATACCTATCAATCGTCGGATCTGACCGAAGTTGCGAGGGAGTTAAGCCTTCATGAACAAGGGAGTGAAGTCCCGACAAGAATTTGTCATCAGGATATCGGAAGTCCTGAGGATAAGAATTCAGAAATCTCCAGGCTGAAAACCCTGAAACATATCTAAGTCGTCCATTAGTTGGGACACATGGCGGAGACTGAGAGTCTGTCGGCATTTTGCATGTCAGGATTTCGGGGGTCGAAGGGACAATATGCCGTGACATTTCGGCATTTGATTTCACGAAATCGCGAAATGATTGAGGATTGTCCATCATAGGAGGATGTGTGGCAAAAATCTAAGAATTCAGGAAAAATCCCGATAAGAGAGCCATTTCGGCATTTCAGGATTCGACGTTTCACGAATCCTGAGAATAGGAAGTACACGCATTTCGCAAACGCGAAGTCCGAAACCTTGACAAGGTGGAAAGCTCCCTTATGGGGCCAGATGATGTCACTTCATCATATCGGAGGTCGAGAATCAGAACTTCGGGAGTTCCAAGGGAAAGAACCCATAGGCATTTCGGTGTTTCAAAACCCAAAATTGCAAAACAACGAGGACCGTTCATCTCGAGGGGACGCGTGGCAACAATCTAGGTTTTTGGGGGAAAATCTCAAAAGGCAAGGCCATTGCAGTATTTCAAAAATTGACACTTCGGGAGTCGAGAGACCAAGAGTTTGGGCGCTTGAGTCGCGAAACCCCAAAAGGGACTGTGGTCATATAAGGGGAGGTCATGTGGACCAAAGGTATAGCCAGAGGGGCTAACTGAAGTTAAATCCGTTTCAGCAAATCGGCATATCAGATATCGGGAGATTGAGAAGACAAAGGTTCTCAACAACGGGAATCAGAAAACCCTGAAACCTGAAATTTCTTTCAGGGAGAGATCAGGCATGTGCAGAAGCCGTGACAGGGGTAAAGGAAGGACTTGTGGATCGGGGTTTAATAGAGATTCCAGTGGGAATTGAAAGAGTTAATTCATCTCAAGAAATTTAAATTAGAACAATCCTTAAGACTGAGAGGTCAGGTGCTGGACCTGCTAAGGTAGGTGCCTGGGTGTAGCGCCACCAAGTGGTATCAGAGCAAGAAATCTGTTTGTATATTTCAAGCAGAGGGAGAAGACAAAAGGAGACAGAGTGTTGGAGACTCTGTAAATGATGGCTTGCAAGTGAGCGGTAGGTTTGCCAAGAAAGTAGACAGAGACAACAATATGACTACTGAAGGCCGTAGATATGATGGAAGGAAAAGCCCAGAGCTGATGAGCATAGCCAAAAGGGGGAAGAACTTGCCGACATCAGGGAAAGAATGAAAGAGCTTGAACTGCGGATGCAGCAGAATACCAAGGCAATATGGGTACACGAATGGCCCATGAAGACAAAGGTAAATTGTCCAGTCAATGAGTTGATGGCTAGAAGACAGTGTAAGCTATTAAGAGGATGGTTGAGGCATGCTGAAAACCTCGACGGACCTAAGGAGATGGTTCAGATATGTGAGCCAGATACTAGGAGAATTCTCGGTGAAGAGAGTGAAATGGGATCAGCTAAAGATCTCAAGAACTACCAGGAGGGTTGAGAGGAAATTCCAAATTTCCAGGTGGGTAGAGATAAGAATATGAGACTGTCTGAAAGTCTCATGGACTCAGAGGTGAGTTCAATTCAGCAAGGGGTGCTGATGAAGATGGGATCGATTGCTCTCATAGTCTGCCAAGGAAGCAGTAGGAAAATCCCATATTACCAGGTGGACAGGGATGAACAGATGAAACTATCTGAGAGTCTCATAAACTCATAGGTGAGTTTGGATCAGTAGATGTAGCTAACAAAGGATGAATATTTGAGAAATTTTCTGATGATTGGGGGAATCGAAATATTCCTACCATTTTCCCAAGAGGAGGCAGAAATATATGTTGCAGTTAATAAGGCAACAACAACAGAAGAAGGACAGCCAGCTGAGACTGTCAGGAAAGAATAATTGGAGTAGGTGTTTGAGACTGCCCAAGTAGAAGAAGAAAATGAACATTCTGAGGAGTGGCTCAATATTTTCAGCGAGGAGACTAAAAAGACCGCAACCTGGGCGTTTGCAGAAGAAGAAGAAGAAGAAGCAGACAACATTAGTTTGGGTGATCTGTATGAATAAATTGAAGCCCTGGAAAGAAGGGTGAAGGTGCAGAGCATGCACATCCAACAAGTGAAGTTGGTATCAGATGAAGAAGGCATGGTAGATCGCAGTGATCTGCCCATTTGCAGAAAATTTTTGCAGCTGGGGAGACTACATGAACAGAGACAACCACGGAAGCAACTAGACAAAGTGATCGACATGATCAGGGAGCTGATGATCCGGTCAGCAGAAAATGTTAGCAAGGAGAGACTGAGCAGAACGAAAGAAGCAGCAGCAACAATGTAGAAGCAACAACAGCAGCAGCAGGGAGATGGAGCGGATGAACAACTCCATAAATTTGTTTGGGATCCAGGAGGATTTCAACAGCTGAGATGGGAATCTCATGAGCAGGAGATCATGAATTTTTTAGCAAAGGAGTATGATGCAGAAGCATCTCCCCATGTCAGCCAGCTAGCCAGCCAGCCATGTCAGCGCATGCATTCAAGGATGAAGAGAGGCACAACCCTCATCTTCAATTTTGAATTTGAATGTAATTAATGTTGTAGGCTGTTGAGCCACAGAGCCGTGCCTTTGTGTAGCCATTAGAGTAGGTAGGCTTTAATGATTGTAAGGCTGAGTTCTAGATCCGATCTGTGGACTAGACAACCATTCAATGTAATTGAATAGGGTAGGTAGATTGGAGGGAAGAGCTCGAAGAGCCCCCTCATGTAAAAGATCAATTTCGATCTCATTTTGAGGAGATTTAGTAGAATGATAGAGAGAGTAGAGACCAGAAGAGAGAAGGAGCTGAGACCTTGTTACAGGCCGTGCTTAGGAACACCTTGTACAAACAGGCATTTTCCATTTCAATACGAACAACAGTTTTTTCTGCATGTTTTCTGTGTTATGTGAATGCTTTCATTGTCTTCTTTTATGTTGTGGATGTATGTTGTAAGTTTGAATTTGCAGGGAGTGGTTTTGATTTCAAGCTTGAGAGGTTCTTTGTGGTTTCATGCCAGGAGGCGTGATAGAGTACTGCGGTCTCTGAATACCAGTGCACAGAAGCACTTCTGAACTCTATGGATTCAGACAAAGACGTGCCAAGCGGGCATAGAATATGAAATCATCAATTCAGGGAAGACCTATGAGGTTGTTGAACACCTCAGAAGGAAAGGCTGTGGAGAAGAACACAGTTGCAGATAGAATCTCTGAGGAGTTCTGTGAAGCTTTGCCAGGTGGGCATTGAGTAGGTGCAAAGAGTGCATAGAAGAACTCTGTTGTGAGTTCTGTATAACTCTGCCAAGAGGACATTGAGACAGTGTGTAAACAGGCATAAGAAGAGAACTCTGTTGAGATCTGTATTTTGGAGGAAGAATCCACTGAGGGATCTTCGCAAGGTTGCTAAACTCCCTGAAGGATTCATCAAGAGGTTGCTCGAGTGAAGGATAGCTAGGAGGGCATTCAAATTCTCCATCTGTGGGAGAAAGGAAAAAGGATTTATTTCCTTAGAGATTTGAGTGTTTGAGAAGCTCAAGAGAGATAGAACTTTGTGTGCGTGAAGACTCTACAGAGGCGCAAAAGTCAAAGAATCCCTTGAGGATCCGAAGGATAAGCTCAGGAGGAGTAGTTCTTTCAGTGCATGGAGCCATAACTGCAAGGAGTACAGAAGCCGTAGAACTCTTTGAAGAGTTCAGAGTTCCCAAATCTCAGGAGGGACAAAATTTTCATATACGCATGGAAGGAATCAAGTCGAAGAGTTCACAGAGAAGAAAGAAGGCAAAGGTCGAGGCCATTAGTCTTGGAGAAATCTTCCAAGCATCGGAAGAAAACACCAAAGCTCAAGAGGAGCAACAACTGTCATTGGATCTGCCAAAAGGATCTGGAACGTTGAGAGTTTTCACATCCAGGGAGCAGGAGGAGTGCATAGGAGAAACGATCTGAACCATCGGATCTTTCTTAGAATACCTGTCAGCCGTCGGATCTGACCGAAGTTGCGATGGAGTTAATCCTTCGTGAACAAGGGAGTAAAGTCCCGACAGGAATTTATCATCAGGATTTTGGAAATCGGGGTATCGAAAGTCCTGGGGACAAGAATTCGGGAATCTCCAGGCTGAAAACCCTGAAACAGATCTAAGTCGTCCATCGGTTGGGACATGTGGCGGAGACTGAGAGTCTGTCGGCATTTCGCATGTCGGGATTTCGAGGGTTGAAGGGACAATATGCCGAGACATTTCGGCATTTGATTTCATGAAATCGTGAAATGATTGAGGACCGTCCATCATAGGAGGACGCGTGGCGGAAATCTAAGAATTCGGGAAAAATCCCGATAAGAGAGCCATTTCGGCATTTCGGGATTCGGCGTTTCACGAATCTTGAGAACAGGAAGTACGTGCATTTGAGAAATGTGAAGTCCGAAACCCCGATAAGGTGGAAATCTCCGCTATGGGGACAACTAACATCACTTCGTCATATCGGAGGTCGGGAATCGAAACTTCAAGAATTCCAAGGGAAAGAACCCATAGGCATTTCAGTGTTTCAAAACCCGAAATCTTGAAACGACGAAGATTGTCCATCTCGAGGGGACGCATGGCAACAATCTAGGTTTTTGGGGGAAAATCCCGAAAGGCAAGGCCATTGCAGTATTTCAGAAATCGACACTTCTGGAGTCGAGAGACCAAGAGTTCAAGCGCTTGAGTCGTGAAACCCTGAAAGGGACTGCGGTCATATAAGGGGAGGTCATGTGGACCAAAGGTATAGCTAGGGGGGCTAATTGAAGCTAAAGTCATTTTGGAAAATCGGCATATCGGAGATCGAGAGATTGAGAAGACAGAGGTTCTCGACAACGGGAATCAGAAAACCCCAAAACCCAAAATTTCTATCAGGGAGAGATCAGGCATGTGCAAAAGCCGTGATAGGGGTAAAGGAAGGACCTATGGATCGGGGTTTAACAGAGATTCTAGTGGGAATCGAAAGAGCTAATTTGGCTCAGGAAAGGGAAATTAGAACGATCCTTAAGACCGGGAGGTCAGGTGCGGGTCCTGCTGAGGTAGGTGCTTGGGTGTAGCACCACCAAAAAATTCCCAAGCCTCATCCCCAACATGCCATATTAGGAGGGCCTAGATGGAGTAAATGACTTTGGAAATAGCTTTTCATCTAATAGGCTCAACATGCTTCGATATTACATGTTGATCTCTTATTTCATTTGATTCTTCCTTTATATTAGTCTTGAAAATATATTTCATATATAACATTAAAAAAAAATTATGTTAGAAAGGTAAAAAAGGCCACACAAAGTTAGAATTCCTCCATCATGATTCATGCTTTTGGGAATATGTTGAAGATAATTTGAAAGATCTCAAACACGGTCAACATCAAAAGTTATAAAGTATTGAAAAGTTTGAACAATATGTGACAAAAATGATCGAGGACTACAACATTTATTCATATGTTGAACACTATGTGACAAGGATGAACCATGACTACAACATTTCTTCATCTGTTGAGCACTATGGGACATGGCCAAACCATAGGCCTACATGGTTAGATCTTAAGATCCCATTGGACTACCCTATTAGAAAACTAAATATAATTGTTGTCTAGAATCATAAAATTATGACTTCTAAAAAAGAGAGGATGTCTTATCTTCAACTCTATATAGACATTTACTCCTTAATGAAAAATATTTTAGACTTCACTTTCTTTCATATTTGATTAGTGATATTTATTTCCCTTGTTATAGTGATATGTATGAATGAATGGACATCCTAACCCACATTATACAACCATTTTCATATCTCAATCATTCCATCAATGATATAATGTACCACATGTATATGCCATCAAGGCATTTGTTCCAACACTTCAGCTTGGGGAGGGTGCAAATTTAACCATTTAAATCTAGGTTAGGATATGAAAGTTCAAACCAAAAAATCACATGCAATAAAAGTGACTACAAGAAAAGTAGGCTCCATAACATCTGCTGGTAAAATGGAAAAGGACTTTGGATGTGATGGAATGAGATTCATAACGGTGGTTTGATTCCCCATGGAAGGATATTTGATGAAGGATTTTTGTGGAAGTTCATAAAAATGACTAAGTATGAAAAGGAAACTAACTATTGAAATTGGTCTTCAAAAGATACACATTGGGGGTAATGAACATCATAGGACAATGAAAATTTTCACCTACAAAGAGATAAGTAACTATTGATTGAAGGAATTTTCGAAAAAGTCACAAAAATACCTATCGAAATATTAGAGAAAACATAAAATGAAAATTTTGTTGGGAACACTACAATGGAAGAAAAATGAGATGTGAGAAAATAATTATATTTCAAAACTTAGAAACAAGTCATTGGGAAACCCATTTAAAGTAGATGCAGATATGAAAATCAAATGCATCGAAGTAACAACATGTCATCAAAATAGTATCATAAGAAAAGTCAAGCTCATTAAATATAAAAAAAACTTTAAAATAAGAGAAATTGAAGATATCCCTTGTTAAAAAGCCAATAAAAAAAGGATACAAACCCAAAAAGAAAAGAACAAAATAAATAAATTAATTAAATTGTAAAACTCAACTTTTTAAGAAATTGAAAGAAGATAATTTATGTTTACTTTTTTATACAAAATAATTTAATTAAATGAATTAAAAGGTAAAACCATTAATTTATTTACAAATTAGAATATATATATATATATATATATATAATTTAATTTATGAACAAGTGGGAGAGATGAGAATGTACATGTTGTGTGGATAGAGAGCACACGCATGCACACATCCTTACCTTCTAGAAGGGTGGGTTATGGGGGTGTGGACAACACACACAACACCTTCATTTTCTATGAAGGTAAAGGGTGAGGGCCACACACCTGATATCGACACCTTCAGCTCTAAGAGGGTAGGGGGTTAGAGGTGAGGGAAACACACACATGTACATCCTTATTCCTGAGAGGGTGGGTAGTGGATAGTGGGGGGTGAGGGGTGCACGTTGCATGCACATCCTCACCTCTCATGCGAAGTGCATGTTTTGGCACATTGTATCCACACACCTTGAATCCCCTAGGAGGGTAGGTGGTGGGTGGTTAAGGGTGTACATTTTTTGTATGCTCTCTCTCTCTCCCTCTCTCTCTCTCTCTCACACACACACAGACACGCGCGCGCACACACCCTTCAGGTGGTGAGGGTGTACATGTTTGTGCACACAACTCGCAATGGGTTGGGTTGAAAAGGGTGTGCATATTTGTGGTGCTCATGCACATAGATGCTTACTCTAAGCCACCCTCCTAGGGGTTAGGGTGTGCATGTGTGTGGTGTCCACACACCTAATCCCCTAGGAATGTAGGTGGTGGGTAGTTGAGGATGTGCATAATTTTGTATGTTCACACACACATGCTCACCCTTCACGGGGTAAGGGTGCACATGTGTGTGTACACACCTCACGATGAAGTAGGAGAGGAAGGGGTGTATCAACAAGGGTATGCATATTTGTGTGTGCTTATACAAACACATGCTCACCCTTAGCCACCCCTCAAGGGAGTGCATATGTGTGGTACAGACACACGTGCATGCCCTCACCCCTCGAAAAGTGCGAGGTGGAGGGTGAATATGCACAACCCTTGTCACCAATGACATATATGCAGATCCTCACCCCTGGGAAAGGTGGGTGGTGGGGTGTGAATGTGAAAAACCACCACTAAATAAACACATGCACATCCTCACCTCCCAAGAGGGTGGTGAGTTGTGGGATGAGTTTTCACACCCTCATCATTAAACACACACATACACCCTAAGAAAATAATTGGGATGGTTGAGTTTGCACAAGCCACCAACACAGAGTCACCCCTTCATCCTTGAAAAGGTGGGTGATGAGGTGAGTATATATATCTTCATTAATAGACACACACATACATACACATTTTTACCTTTAAAAAATAAATCGTAAAAAATTTAAATATAAATGTCATGTAACTATACATTAAAATCTTCATTAAAATATCATTTCAAAAACTTCCATGCTCATTGAAACTCATAAAGATGAACGCTATCCAAAAACTTTATTCCCCACCTTTGAAAGAACATTGTGACAATAGAAAAATGTCTGCCACCGTCGAAAGAATCTGATTTACCATGTAACAATGTCGGCCAATATCTCAGAACGGAAGAGAAAGTACAGTGATAAAAATTAACGGTCTCTAAAAAAAATTTGATTCCCCACCATTGAAAGAATCTTGCTACAACGGAAAAATGTCGGCCACCATTGAAAGAATCCGATTTATCCTGTAAAGATGTCGGCCCATATCTCATCGTGAAATTGAAGTGGAATGGAGAATATTACATGTGGGTGTGTCTGAGATGGATAAATTATTGCAGAGATGCCGCTCCCCGTCTAATCTTCAACTGTTCCTCTTCTGTTTTAGTGCCCTGCAACACACTGTTCGAGATCGAGCTCTGGTGGGCTCAATTCCCGGTTGGATACTGATTTGATATATAGTGCGAATTGTTAGTGGTTTATATATTTACTTCCTTGCGGTGATAGAAACTCTCAATCTCCGAGCATCCCTTGGATCGTCGAATCTCTTCCGATGGCGGCGAGGGCCAAGGGAGAGAAACTGAGGAATGTAGGCCTCTGGACTCTGATCCAGAGGCCTACATTTCTCAGTTCCATTATAAGCTCTTCTGCCAGAGCTACTAATTATCAGCTTCGACGAGTCCATAGTTGAAGCGATCCAAGGAGGATCATGCGCTCGCTCGGGGATTGAGCGTTTCTATAACCTCGCGCAAATAAATACGGCTCTGATGATGGCGGTAGAATCCCCACCATCCGATAAGCGTGTAAAGAGTACGAAGGAAAGCAATCAAAATTTTCAGGTGGGTAATGCTATAGATTCCATTAATCGGTGTTCCAGTTTCAGTAAAATATCGGGCAGCTCATGTCGTTGCCATTTTCATCTGGGTGTGCAGGCGCAGGGTTTGTATCGAAGCATCGGTGCAAGTGGCGCTGTGCAGGCCTGGAAATCACAGCCCTTCAATTTTCCGTCGTCGCGGCATTTTTATAAATTTTGTTTAACTGGTCTTTCTAATTTGTAAAAGTAGTTTACAACTAGCCCAGCCACTTCACCCGTGGCTGATGAACGCCCAGAGGGAATAACATCTTGTCACCTGATATTTTGCAGTCTGTCATAGTTTATATTTGGCAAATAGGTTAATCAGGTGAATGAATAATTGATAATCAGGTGTTCTAATGATTTTTTTAGATCTAGAGAAATAGGTAACTCAGAAATAGGTAACTCAATCAGGATGACCTTGGTTAGGCCGAAGTTCAAATCTTGCTGATTGCCACTATAATCTTTAGGCCAGTGCCGACAACCGGTAAGCCAGTGCTTAGCAGAAAACTTATGACTTAGCAAGAGCCGATCTAAGTGGAACTTCTATCCGAAGGGACGGTACTCTTTGTGGGAATTGAACCCTGGTGGAGAGGATAACAAACATGCTACCCAATCAGGCTAAAAACCATGGACTTAGGCACCCTAATAATTAACTGAAGCAGAATGACATACTCTTGGATTATTTGTGCTAATCTTGATCTTTAATTAGTAGATAAGACAGAATATTTAAAAATATATATATAGTTAAATCTCTCACACACATTCCTTATTTCTAATTAAAACACTGATTAATCTGAAAGTTTTCAGATAAGTATAGGCCTCTCTACATAAATATATTTTTAGTTATTTTTCTACTTCGATAATATAGTATTGGCATGAGCTGGTGGCATCGGAACAGAGACAAAATCGCCTGCATGAGCCCAAGGCAGACGTGGCTATGCTATGTCTCCTTGTCTGTGTTGGAATTGTGATTCACTGGAATTGCTTAAAACTGCTTATGAAATAGGCTTTCATACATAAAAATCAAGAATAGGCCAGCAAAATCATTTGTGGAACTAATTTTAATGTGTTGTGCTTATAAATCTCAGTGATCCCAATACATATATCATTGACTTTCATATCTAAGTCCTGGTAGATTTGCATTAGAGTTTGCTGAGCTCTGTATCAAGTATTTGAATTCCACATTTAATTAGTAGCAGTTTCATAACTTTTAGGTGATATAGGTGTATATTAGAGGTGTGTATTTGTTATTTTAAAGTTTTTGATATTCAAGTTTTTTTTTTTTTTAAATATTAATTGTTTGAACAAAATTTCTCATAAATGTAGAGAATTTCAAATGTCATATTCAATGAAAAATTATATAAATATGTGCAAAGCTTAAACTTTTTTAATTCATTGTTTGTCAACTGGGAGGGTATAAACATATTTATTTAAAAACTATTTTTTTTCAATGTATTCAATTTATGAAGAAAAAAAAAAAAAAACATAAAATATTAGTATATGCATTTAAAATTCATTTTTTCAATGTGTTTAAAACACACTAGTGCACTTTATCATATGACATATCTTAAAAATAATTTTTTTCAATGTATTCAACTCAAAGAAACATAAGAGTGCACTTTATCACATGAAATATCTTAAAAATCATTTTTTTAATGTGTTAAAACTGAAAGAAACATACCAAACATACCACTGAACTTTATCACATGACATATCGATTTTCTTATAACAAGAAGAAGTATGGATGACCAAAAGAATGCTATTACATGTGTTCTCATTACATTGTTTGAAGATAACATACTTATATTGATTGTAGTTTTGGCTCAAATAATAGGCAACTGGAATAAAGTGGTAATAAATCATAGTGCACTTCACTATTTCCTTCATTTTATCCTTTTAGAGTGTACAAGAAATCCTTTAAAATTTTCTCTATGGTATTAAAATAAAACAAAAGTATTATTTTATCAACTCATTAATGCCTTTGTGCCCTTCAAACCAATGTAGTAGGTAAGTGTGGACTATATCAATCCGTTATTGTTACTTATAGGTTTTATATAATCTTTTTTAATCATCATCATCCCAATACATCATTAATACATTGGGATAGTTCACATTGAAGCTAACTCCATAAGGTCCACCATTTCATCTATAAATAAAGCCATTCAGGTCACAAAAATGATCCACAATCCATAGTATGGTTATGTTTCAAAAATTCCTTTATAAGGTCCACCATTTCATCTATAAATAAAGCCATTGAGGTCACAAAAATGATCCACAATCCATAGTATGGTTATATTTCAAAAATTCCTTTAGAGAGATTTAGCACCCTAGCTATTATCCCTCTACCATGAAGAACTCCCTCATTTTACCAAGCTTGGAGTTCTAGCACACAAAGAGGTAAAGAACCCATTGCCAAGGGTGGATTTGTAACCCATATAGCTACATCAAATCTTTCATAAGATCTCATTGGTAAATTCCTTCCATTACATAATAAAATCATTCATTCGTTTATATGCTTACATTTGGAATTTACTTTTATTATGCATGGTTTTGTTGTTGTTTTTTCATTAAATATATTTTGAGTAGAATGGTTTCTTACTAGTGTTTTATTATTATTTATTTCATTTGTCCATGATATAGTTTACACAACCATTAAGAGATTTTGGCACATTTTTGTGAAAAAATTCCACAAACATATTAGTGACTCTATTAGGGAAGTTGATGCTTGTCTCATTCCTTAGTTGTGTGTGTGCTTCCTAGATATTTTAGTAGGTTAGTGTCCTTTCTATTATTATTATTATTATTATTATTTTATATTTATTGCTTATTTATAGCCTTAATTTCTTAAGTGATTTGGGTGGAAACCATAGTTTGTCCATAACATAATTTTCTTTTAAAAAGTTGTTTAGATAACTTTACTCAGGATTTTTTTGTGTAGCATGGCTTTTAGGCCATTTTCAACATTGAGAAATCTTTTTCAACTTTTTTTTTTCTTAACCTGCCCAACTTACCCAAAATATCAAATATTCATTTTATTTATTTTAATGTGATTGATAGGTTCCGTGTGTTATACAAACCACAGTTCCGACTCACTGTCCCTGCCAGGTTAAGATACTCTCATTATTGCCATTCATATTTATAGGTTAAGAGACTCTAATTATTAGCATTCATATTTATTAGCATCACAGCTTTTAAATCTATAGACTACTCATGCAGGCTGACAAAACATCTTTTTAGCTATTAAGGCTGATGTTGAAACTGAATTCTTTCACCGTATGTTATGGTACTATCTATCAACCAACCAAATTTTTGTTCTGTGGAATTTTTCAATAGATGTTTATTTATTGTACCTTACACATTCAATCTATACAAAATTTATACAAATTAAATTTTTGTTAGGATACAAAATTTAATATAAATTTTTATTCCGATTTCGCAGAAAGATGTTTATTTATTTCACTGTCTTCCCTAA
Source organism: Picea engelmannii (assembly GCA_009831015.1). NCBI lineage: Eukaryota > Viridiplantae > Streptophyta > Pinopsida > Pinales > Pinaceae > Picea > Picea engelmannii. The sequence goes on from ML785072.1 coordinate 194,877, forward strand.
AAAAAATGCAAGTTTATGTACACAACCCACCTTCTAATCTTATCTATATAAATGCGAGTTGATGTACCAGTTTCATGTACCCTCCATCTATACAAATGCAAGTTTATGTACACAACATAGTTAAAGTTAAAAAAAGAACCCAGGTTAACTACACAACCCACCTCTAACCTATTTTATCTGCTCCATCTATACAAATGCTCTCCACTGGACCGCTTCCATGGAGTGATAGACACATATTTAGGTGGAGGAACAGATCATGAATAAAGACCGAATAAAAGTAAATGTAGCGAAGGTTTCATCCGTTACATTAGCTGTCCCTACCCTCGAGCACCGCATGATCCTCTCCAGCTCTGATTTTGGTATTTTTTACCCATGAGCGATGAGAAGTATTGAGGTGGACGAGCAGATGTGAAAGTATTAGAGTTTTACAATCATGAACGAAGACCGAATAAAAGTAAATGTATCTAGGTTTCATCCGTTGCACTAGCTGCTCTTACTGTCAAGCACCGCATGATCCTCTCCAGCTTTAATTTTGGTAGTTATTTGGCATTGGTTTTTTTACTATTTTAAATTAAGATATTTTATAGTGCAATTATTGGGTGAAGACCATCGAGGGTTTCATATATAGATTTCTTGTTATATAGATTTAGTGTTTAGCTTAACCATAACTTTAAAATTAAATTATTATTATAATAATTATAATATTCAACTCAATTATCATTATAATAATTATAATATTCAACTCAATTATTATTATAATAATTATAATAATATAATTTATGAACAAGTGGGAGAGATGAGAATGTACATGTTGTGCGGATAGAGAGCACACACATGCACACATCTTTACCTTCTAGGAGGGTGGGTTATGGGGGTGTGGACAACACACATGACATCTTCATCTTCTATGAAGGTAAGGGGTGAGGGCCACACACATGATATCGACACCTTCACCTCTAAGAGGGTGGGGGGTTAGAGGTGAGGGAAACACACACATGTCTCCTCACTTAGGCATTTATCTCACCTTACATCTCCATTCATATCCACACTTAACCATTTTTCTTTCTTATCCCTTCACCTTTCTTCATACTCTCATCCCATACTTAGTAATTTTCCCATTTTATCATTACTCTCATATCCCCTTCACTTCTCATACTTATCCATTTTTCTACCTTCCATTTCTTACTCTCCTTTCCATACTTAACCATGTTTCTCTCTTTCAATCTACTCTCCTTTCTCACCACTCTTATTACTCTACTCTCTGTACAAATATTCCATACATAACCATTTCCATTCGTATTCTCATTTTCTTTTATTCTCCTTTTCCATATTTCACATAACCCCATGAATTCCTCAAATTATTTTAATATTATTTCTCTTGTCCTAAGTTTTTTGGACATATATCCAATAGACACATGGGATACTCTTATTGGTAGATGATTGACCACCAACAAAGTTACCGACTTAATGAGAACTGTGACCTCAAAACGAGAACTCTTGCCCAAAAAACCATATTTTTGCATAAAAAAACATCAAAATCAACCTCCAAATCAAAAGTGGTCCTACCGGTAGCATCATTTTTTTAAACGGGGTTAAAATTACAACATTAAAATCAACACCTAAAAAAAGGGATGTTTTTGAAAAATAAAAATCAAAACATTAAAATTTTAGATAATTTGAAATTGTATTTTTAGCAGTTGGTACCATTAAAACCAAAACCTCAAAATCAGCCATCAAATTGGAAAGTAATGCTACCGGTAGCAACCATTTTAAAATTGGGGTATGAAAATGACACATTTTTATAAAGTGGTAAAATAACTATTCATTAGTGTAAACAAAATCATAAAATCAACCCTTAAATGCTTAGTTTTTAAATCTTACTATCACTCAAAGAACAAGATAATACATAATTCCATGAAAATATCAAAATATACTTTAAAAATTCAACGTCAGATTTTAATAATTTGTTTACTTTTAATAAAAAAAGTAAATACAAGTTACATTGAATGAAACATAAAGTATTTATTAAAAGTATTGTTATATTGTCCATATTCAAAACATATGAGCTAAGCAATTTTATTATATTATCCATAATCAAAACATATAATTCATAAAACATAAAAAAAAAATATGCATAACTTCATGTAAGATCATATGTAAGTTCAATGCTCATTTCTAGTTACCATATAAACATCATATGGATAAAAAATACATAAAATGTTTCATTCACTTATTCATATTGACTCATGGTTTCTGAAATACCATCAGAGTCTACATTGTCTTTAGATGAATTATTGGATGAAGATGTAGATGATCCATACTTTTCTCTATTGTTGATGAATGAACTATCTGAATCTACATGCATGTCCAACATTTCATATGTGAAATTCCTTTTAGATCTATGACTAGGTTCAACAGACTGCCATCTTGCATTTATTTCTTGTGGCAACATCCTCTTGATAATATATGTTGTCTTGGAGAAAAAAGTTCCTCTTTTTTTCAAATTGAAGTCATAAACAAGTATGTTAGCATCATCTAATTTTAAGAGGTCAGTGCAACGACGAGTTGTATTTTGACCCTTTCTTTTTCTCTTTCTATTGACATGTTTCTCAACCACCATCTCTGGCTTGTACACACCATTGAATGGGTGTGTACTTGTTGCATACCAATGCACTTCAATTGCAATAAAATCAACATTTTATTTCTCAATCTTTATAACCTTTGCAATCCAGAATGGTTAACCATGTGGATCTTCAGTCGCTAAAACTGCAATCATTCTATCCTCCTTAATATTCTATATTGAACCCATGTAAAGGTCATCCATGGCTTCACGTTGTGCACATGTCCTTCGCGAACCAATATGCATTCACTTTCCTCATCTTGTGTAAACTCAATAGCACCTTGAGATTCTTTTTGAACTTCAACAATGTTTGTTTCTTCATATTCATTTGGCATATTTTGTGGCCAATGAAATGGAGTCTTCAACAATGTATCTTCATTTGCTAATATTGAAATTATGTCACTTTGACTATTGAAAAAAGACTCCCACCAAAAAGAATCGAAAACATCAAAGTACTCATATGTATCCTTAATGGAATTTTTTATTTCTTCCAAGCATTCAGAATAATCTACATCTCTATTACACCTCTGTGCATTATGGATTTCAGTGACTAATTGTAAAAACAACAACTTTGATGCAAATATTGGACAATATGGAATGAACTTCAAAAATTTTAAACATGATGAAGGCCCCCATTCTGTAGTAGGTGAATATTTCTTTCCCCATATAAGTGTTTTCTCATCAATTTTTTTGGAACAAAATTGATGTTGAAAGCTAATTTCATTAAGATGCTCAATACATTTTTCTTCAGGTTGTGATCCTAGAATAAATCTTCGCATATCAACAATTTCTTCTAATATATGAAAAACGGAATCTAAAATGTCTGCTTTCTTAATACATTCAATCAATGATGGTAGGCTTCCAACAATTTTCCTCTTCAATGTTACTGAAAAATTTGATCAATATGATCATGAGTGTTTCCAACAATAAGGAAACCAACTTTCACCTTTTTAAAAATTCTCATTTCAACAAGCATGCTTAGATATCCAAACACAATTTGATTTTTATTTTCATGACTAGCGTCATCCAACTGTAGATAGAGAACTTGAGGAAGATTTCCATATCAGTGAGTGAGCACATGATGAATTATGGTGATGGTCATATTTGCAACATTATGAATATTTGGAGCTGTGAAGTAAAGCCTTGGACACATTTTTCCAATGAAACCATACAATCAACCAAGTGAAACTGAATGAAATTATCTTCTTGTAAATTTTTGGGTGTACAAACAAAATGTGGTAGAAGTGTTTTCTTCTGGTCCATGCCATCAATTATCATACCTAAATATTTGTTTGGAGCATCATAACACTTCTTCCGATTTTTGTACAACTTTTTCCTTTCACTTGATTGTTGATTCTGATGTTCTAGATATGCTTTGACTATGGAATATGAGCATGACATAAACATAAAACATTGATCATATGTTTTTATATTTGATAACTATTCAATTTAAAAAAAAAAATAGTAAATACATACCTCTTTCTGCCCTTTCATATTTATCTCTTCTTGATTTAAGAGTAGCACATATATTGCAAATCCCCATCCTTGACTTCTTAGGAATATGAACATTGTTGAATTGTTTCTTCCATATTCTTGTAAAATATGCATATGTAATAAAATTATCATTTCCTTCAACACCTTCAGCATATCCTTTGTACAAGTTGTAGATTTCCCTCCTTGAGAAATTATCTGGAATATGTATTGTGTCTCTATATGGCATACACTCTCCATGTTTGAAAAATAAATCATGCATCCATGACAATGTAGTGTTTTTCAAAGGCCCACCATGTCTTCCATGATGTACCTTTGAATAAAATGAAGGATCTTTTTCCACCCTTGTCTAGATTCTTGATAGATGAAGATTACCAATTGAGTGAATTTTTTTGAAAAAAATTCTGCAAAGTAAAATATTCCCAATGCGATAATCATATCATGTATTGGTTGATATCATGCACCCCATCAAATATGAATTTTGCATGCTCTTATTCATTGACAAATATATCTTTCTTTTATTCAAGAAATACATGTAGTCCATGTTTTTCAAACAATTCTTTTGAAAACATTTAGTTGAAATCAATTCCCTTATGGAAATTTATTTAGTGAGAAATTATTCCCTAGACCTTGTATAACTATAATTATTTGGATTGATATAAAAAGGTCTAGTCCTTGTCCTAGAAACAATGTTTCTTCACAATGTATCCACTATTTCATCATCCTCACTAGAAGGATTTTCCTTATCACCAGAAGGAATGTCAAGCAAAACATTTTCAGGAGACTGAACTAGATAATGTAGATATCCTTGATTTTTTGTAGTTGAATGATTGAGAACATGATCTCCATTCCTAGGTCTATCATCTTCATTGATAATATCTTTCATGAGAGGAATATCAAAATCACTAGAAACATGATTATCATCCTCAACAATTTCATTGTATCTTCCATGAAAATATTCACTTGAAGGAAAATCATCATCATCCATAACACTGTCAATGCCATTAATATTCTCACTTGGAGAAAATTTTCCATCATCGTCATCGATACCTTGAAAATCCTCATTTGGAGGAAAATCATCATCAACATTTTGTCCACAATTGACATAATCAACTTCACTTCTTTCAAAATCCCCACTGGAGTGAAACTTTTCACCATCCTTCTTAGTGCCTTGAAAATATTCATCGATATTTTGAAAATCCTCACTTGGAGGAAAATCAACATCATCAACATTGTTTCCTTTTAATTTACCACTCGGGAAAAAGTGTCCACCAATGGCGTAATCATCTTCACTAATTTGAAAATCCCCACTTGATGGATATTCTTCATCATCCTCATTACTAACTTGAAAATCCTCACTTGGAGGAAAATCTTCGTTATCCTCACCGGTACCTTGAAAATCCTCACTCGGAGGAAAATCATCATCACCAACATTGCTTCCTTTAAATTCCTCATTTGGGAAAGACTGTCTAGCATTTCCATAATTGCTAACATTACTTTTAAAATCCACACTTGGGGGGAACTCTTCATCATCCTGATTCGTGCCTTGGAAATCCTCACTTTGAGGAAAATATTCAGCAGTACCTTCAAAATCCTCACTTGAATGAAATTCATCATCACCAACATTATTTTCTTTAAATTCCCCACTCGGGAAAGAGTGTCTTCCATTGTCATAATCATCTTCACCGCTTTTAAAATTTCCACTTGAGGGAAATTCTTCATCATATTCATTGGTGCCTTAGAAATCTTCATCAATACCTTGAAACTCCTCACTTGGAGGAAAATTTTCATCCCAATCATTTCAATGTTGATCATAGTCTCTACTTCGACCTACATTTTGATTATTTTCATTACTATTAAATTGTTGAATAGATTTATCACCATCATATTCCTCCTCTTCGTCATCGATGCCTCCAAAGTCCTCTAATCTAGAACTTTCATGAGTAACATGATGAATAAAATTGCTTTCACTATGACCAAAATTCTTACTAGATGAAAAATATGACGCCTCATTTTCATTACAAGCATTCCTATCACATTTCCTAGTCCCAATAGAAGAGGTATGTGAACAACTTGTTTATTTCTCAGAAATAAAATCTTCTTTATCTAACGAAGCCATCCCTTCTCTCTAAGAACATAGAATGTTTTGGGCACAGGCCTATTTTGAGAAGGAAGGATATTTTGGGTGCAGGCATATTTTTGGAGAAAAGGTCTATTTTGGGAAATACCTAATTTTGGAAAGAAGACTTAATTTTGGAGCGCACGCAATAGATGGAAATAAAGAAACATGCAAACAAAGAAGGAAAATAAGCATGCAAGAGAAGAAGCAACGTGGCACGCGGGCAGACAAACCTAATAATAACCTAGGAGGTATAGGTTAGAGGTTTGGTGAGTTGATAATGGTTACTATGATTGTAATAAGGTGGTAGAAGAGTCAAGTAAGATATATTTTGAGGGTTAGGTCACAGGATGAAGATATTGGTGTGATCTAGTCCGCCTCACAGAGGTTCCTTAACCTCATCATGATTGTATGATTAAAGATGTAATGCATGCAACACCATATTTTGTAGCATACTAAATAAAGAGAAGAGAAGCCAAATATTTGTGGACGTATCCCAAGAAGGGGTGAACCACAGTAAAACTTGTGTTCTATGTGATTACTTCTTGAATGCTTACTTTTTGTCAATGATTAGTTTATGAATAAATGGTTAACCTAGATGTATTAGTATACATGCATGAGGCAAAAGATGAATGAATCTTAGTAATACTTGAATCATTAGTAATATTAATGCATGAAGAAAGAAGAACCAACCCACAGATCCCCACTCATTTCTAGATTGCAAACACCTAAGTATTGTAGTCACCCATAAAGTTATCTCGGGTGAGACAACGTGGTTCACTCTGTGTGCAACGTTTCCTTCCAGGATGGCCGATAGTTTTAGAGGGTTTTGTTGGAAACCTGTTGAGATCCAAACTTGGGTCAGATGAAGAAGTGAAATAAATATCTTAACCAACAAATGGTTATGTTTTCTGCTGGAATTGCATAGGATTGAGTGGACGAGATCCATGGAAGAAATGCACAGAGAATGAAAGTAAAGAAGGGAATGTTCAGGCCATGGAATCCAACGAAGGTGGAGATTGAAATATGGTTTAAAATAAAGGAACTTGAAATTTCACAGAAAGATAACATAAATCCTAGGTTAACATTGCACAAATATCTTGAAAAATACGTGTTTAGCAATTTTCATGAGGTATTTTTATGTGATTTCCGACATTTTTTTAGAAGTGGTTATTGAGGTTAAAATACAACCACCCAAAAAATCAAATCAGAAATCTGGAGTGGAATCCTATGGAGATCGTGCAGTTACAACAAGTTAATAAAAAATGTATTGTAGATTTATGTTAGACAGTATTGTTGCAGGGTTTATCACTGAATTTGCAGTATATACAATGAAGTCTTACACCGCAATAAAGAAGGATTTTCTAAAAGGACCCAGAGGTAGGTATATCATATAAATGTATACTTCAATCAATATTTTATTGTATAACAACAATGTGATGACAATGGAATCATACATCTAAACTTCCCTATGTGCATGGGGGAAGGGGGGAAGAACTGACAGGAGGCTGAGAAATGGAGGAGGAGATTGATAAGAGAAAGAATAAGGAGGTCATGGACCCAATCATGATTGAACAAGACTAGGTAAAGAAGACAATAGTAGAAGTTGGAAAGATGTGCAGTTGAGTACCCTACCAATATAAGATGAATAACAGGAAGATAGCCATAGATGATAGAGAGGGATTGGAAAGCGATGAAGAAGAGGTAAAGGATCTTCGATTTGTGGAGAAGATTGAGGAAATCATGTGTGAAACATATTAAATGAAAATAGGAGGTCTGAAAGGCACAAACAGAAGGCAGAAATCCAATCCATATCATCGTCGTTGTAGAACCTACAACCCCATGTGCAACCGGTACACCAGAAAGAACACCAGCATTTAGAAAATTGAATTTTAATGGAAGAAGGACAACAAAAAAATGATCCAATCAAAGAAAATCAACTGGGGGAGCCAATTCATGAAGTAAGAGTCAAATATCTACACCGCGTGAAGGTAGTGGTTCAACAAAGTTCAAAATGGCAGGACATGATCCCATGATTAGATGACCAGAATTTCATGGAGAGGCATCAGAGGACCCTGAAAAGAACTTATTCATCTATAAGAATATCTAGGAAGAAAAGAAGATCATAGATGAGGATACAAAACTCGCACAATTAGCTATCACACTAAGAGACCACGAATTGGACTAGTAGATGATCCTAGATGTAAACAGTCCACCAAGAGTCACAAGAACTATTACAGACATGAAAAAACTATTGATAAACGAATTTCAGAAGCCCAGCTCATAGGAACAGTATATGAATGAAATGATTGAAATCAGGAAAAAAACCAGGTGATTCTATTTGGGAGATTGATCAGAGGTTTAAAAATTTGAAAGGTAAGTTGAAGTATGCAATTACTGACATGTAACATAGGCACTTATTTGTGAACTCATTGTTACCACATTTGAAATACCCATTAAGACAACAGAAATTCCAAACTTAGGAAGAGGCTCTATAGGAAGCCTTACAATTGGAAGAGAACGAGTATCAAAATACAAATCCAGTAATAAATGAGCTAAAGGAGGATATGAAAAACCTAACATTTCAACTTAACCAGAATAAGGGCAAAGAGAAAAGAGAAAAGAGAAGATATTTGTTGTACCACATGCAAGACAAAAGGACACTACAAGAACGAATGTCCAACTTTCGTGTAGTATATGGAAACAAGGTTACCAAACCATTTTCCAACGGGAGAACCATGGTGTGAGATTTGTAAAATGCATGGGCATGATCCATATCATTGTCCAATGATGCAGAAGTATAAGACAGTACCCAAACGTTCATACTGCAATTTTTGCAAGTCATTGGGTCATGATGATAAGGATTGTAGGACAATGGAGATGATGACAGAAATAACTTCAGATACTTATAGGGTGTAATAATAAATGATGACAAGACAAGTTGCACCTCAGTTCAACCAGGTACCACCACCATAAAAAAATGTGCAAAAACAATATCACAATGTGCAGCCGCAATACAACAATTAACAACCACAATATAAGCCCACACAGTATAATCAAGTACCTCGGTACAACGCACTATGAGGATATTGAGGTGGATACAGAGGTGGAGGATGAGGTAGAGGAGGATTTCAGCAAGGAAGAGGTCCAGTAGAGTGCCACAACTACAAAAACCCAGGTGTTGGCGACGGAAGTCACTCCTGGATTATAGCAGGAGCAGAGCCCGACGCCCATCGGTTTTATGTCATGGTAGTTTTTAATTGGTGATCAAATGGGTAGAGACTCGGGAAGATATCACTCTAACTCAGGGACTAGGTCTGGCATGTAAGGAACAAAGGAGGTCTTGATCTAACTTCAGCCAGTGGGTTGATTTGAAAATGAGAAGCTTGAAGACTTGGTGAGAGGAGTGGACAAGCTACCTCAAGAAACAGGCCTTTCAGAAATTTGTAGAATAAAAACTCTGAATGAGAGATCCTCTGGTTCAGGGCTTCGAGAAACTTAAAGGGGGACTTGACTGGATTCTCCAATTCCAAGTCGTTCAATGCTAAGAAAATCACAAAGACCGATTAGAAACGATGCAACTATTACAGTGATCCAATCTACATCATCCTATAAAAGTTACAACTCGACTGGATTCTCCAATTCCGAGTTGTTCTAACAAAGTGTAAACAAAGACGTGAAAGAAACTGACATTCATAAGACAAGAAGTCTCAAGAGTCCATGCATAACCAGGATAACAATGCTTCATTACAGTTTTACAACCAAGAGCCTTGCTCAACCATTGATGGATTACAAAATAAAAAGACTGAGTTTATATATTCAGAGAAAATTGCCCAACATCGGCCGACTCAGTCATTCGAGGCTTGGTGTCCCTTCAGCCAAATTCGGGCGGGTATTCTTGTCAGTCGCCCCCTTAACTGTGCATGGCTCCTGTAAGGGGAGTAGTTGAGCCATTAAGTGTCGAGCTAGCGTGTGCAGACCTCCTCTTGCTGGTCGAGGACTCGGCATGGCTTCTTTAGAAAAATGGGTACACAGGACCCTCTTGAGTAGATCGCTTTCCAGATTATCCATACTTTACACTTAATGCCTGAGGAGAGGTTTCAACCACCCCTTCTCATCTTCATTTACTCTAGGCGAAAAACCAGTATCGAGGTTGAATCAAATAGTGCATGGAGATCACGATGACCCCTTCGGCGACTAGACTTGACGCCTTTAGCCTCTTTTTTCACATCTCCTCTCTTTCCCAAGTGACCATGGGCTGTGACCCTGAGTCTATTCCCAAAGCACTTTCGGCATTCGCGAATACAAGGAGTTAATCCTTGCTTATTCACAGTTGCGATGAGAGAAACGCCGAGATGGCTTAGTCGGGCGCCACGTGTCTCTCTTAGATCTAACAGTCCTGAACTTACTCGATGACATTGTGGGCCTGGGTCCTGGACACTCCCAGCACCTCGCGCATCGGGAATATGATGGGGCTACTCCTTGCGTTTCGAAGTCGCGATGGGTGAAAAGGAGAGGAGCCCAATCGCGCGCCAGGTGTCTCCTGTGGATGAACGACCGAGGCTGCTTCGCGATACTGCGGGCCCGACTCTGGGTGCTTTCAGCACTTCGGGGTTCGGGGTTTCGTGGTGTAAGATGACGAGGGACCTTCACCCATTGAATCCTCAAATGGAAATATGCCGACTAGATATCATACTATGTGTCGCTGGATCGAACAACCCAGATTTAGTCTTGAAATACAGGCGCTTTCTCTGACACTATATACCGGTTAACTTGGTAGCCTCGAAATCCCGATGACCATTGATCAGTCCTCATGGATGAATCTGGACCATAGACAACACAACTTCGCCCTCTTACGTGCTTGGAAGCCTTAAAACGAGATTTTTCCATGCTGCTTGCGAGAGCTTCTCGTGCATCTTGCAGACCCGAACACTCTTGTGCCTAGGACAAGAAATGTTGCTAACATTAGGATCCATGGGGGATAGAGTCGTCCCTGCGATGATCTAAGGACTCTTTTTGCAGATTCAGTGCTTTGTTGTTGGGCTATGGAGTCATTTATTAAGCCAAAAACAGAAAACAGAAAACGATATTTACAAAATAAAAGAAGCCACATGCGGCTTACAAAAAGCATTTTTTAAGAAATGCCCATTTACTGGGCCATCAAAAACTTCTTCGGCTTCCAAATTCTACAACCTGTAAGTGTTGTTTGAAAATACCTTAGAGATATTGAGAGGCCCAAACCATAGGGAATCAAACTTGTTTTGTTTGCCCCTATCCTGCATGGGTGCATCCCATTTGAGCACCAGGTCACCCAGCTCAAAATATTTCTTTTTTCTCTTCCTGTCAAAGGTTTGCTTGATATTCTGCTGATGGTGGTAGGCCCTGTTCATGGCCTGTTCCCTAATCTATTTTACCTCCACCATCTGATGGATTCTTCTAGTCATATGGTCAGGCTCTCCTTCAAGGTCTTGGAGAAATTTTGCCACAGATAAAGTGAGCTGGGTAGGAAAAAAAACCTCTGTTCCATAAACAACTTGGAAAGGTGAGATGCCCAGAGAATTCTTTGTTGTCACCTGGTCGGCCCATGGAGAAAATTTGAGCTTTGAATCCCAGGTCCTTTTATTGTCTTCCAATAATTTTTTAATGAGCTTGATCAGACTTTTATTGGAAGACTCTGCCAATCCATTTCCTTTTGGATAATAGGGAGTAGAGTGGATCAGCGAAATCTCAAACTATTCACAGAACTTAACTAAAGGCTCAGACCTGAAAGAGGCAACATTTTTGGTGACTATTTTGTTGGGACAGCCAAATCTGGCTATGATATCCTTCAGGAAGTTGATAATTACTTTGTGAGAAGTACTCCTGGTAGGGGTAGCTTCTATCCACTTGGTGAAATATTCTATTGCAGTCAGGATCCATATGTGTTGACCTCTCGAGGGAGGATAAATTTCTCCAATGAATTCCAACCCCCACTGCTGAAAAGGTGTCAAAGCTACTATAGGCTTTAATGGCAGTGATCTGAGCTATTGCTTTCCTGAGAACTTTTGGCATTTGATTCAAGCTCTAATTTCTTTGTAGACATCATCGAATAATGTAGGCCAGTAATATCCATCCCTGAGGATCTTATGAGCTGTGGTTTTCCAGAAATGATGCCCCCTGCAAAGGCCGTTATGGAAATCAAATATAACCTTCTGGGCTTCTTGCAGGTCCAGGCATCTTAAAAACACCCCTAGAGGATATTTCCAGTACAAGGGTTGGTCAATGAGGCAATACTTGACTGCCTTGAGCTTTAAAGCTCTCGCCTTTCTTTTTCCCATTCCATCAGGAGGCTTCAATTCTTGCAAAAAGTACAAGATATCCTTGTACCGGGTGCATGCTGCTAGTGATAAGGCGCCCTGAGAATTCTTATTGGACGACTCAGATTGCGGATTTTCTAAATAGGTGTTGATGAAGCTAATCCCCAAGGCTTTGCAATTGGATTCAGCCAACAGCTTGTCTAAACCCTGCCCCTTTATCAACTTAGTGGGCTTAATCTCCAGATCAAACTCTAAGATCCTAGCAATACACTTACCTCTTCTCCCATCTATGTCGGGTTGTACAAGGATGTCCCTCACAGAGGCTGAAGGAACATATGTGGTCACTTTTGAGTGCAGTACGTAGACTCTGAAATATTTGAGAGCTTTTACTAAGGCATAGGCCTACTTTTCCATGATTTCATACCTAATATCCACATCTCTTAATGCCTTGCTGAAAAAGGCAATGGGTTGTTCTCGCCCCTCCTCGTTTTTCTGCAACAAGACCGCTGCTACTATATCAAAAGAAGAAAAAGAGAAAATTAGGAATTCTTTGGAATAGTCAGGACTGATCAGCACAGGTGCCTCATTCAATGCCCTTTTTATTTGGATAAAAGATCCCCTGGATTCATCGGTCCATTTCACTTCATTTCCCTTCCTGAGCATGGCTGTGATATGTTTCACCAACTCAGCAAAATTTGAGACAAATCTCCTCAAGAAATTAATCTTCCCTAAAAGGGCCTGAACTTCCTTCTTGGATATAGGAAGTGAGAAGGTTTGAATTGCCTCTACCCTGCTAGGATCAATCCTCACTCCTTATTCTGATACTATATGGCCTAATATCTTCCCCTCCTTCATAGAAAACAAAGATTTTCTGGGATTTAAGGATAGGCCAAACATCCAACAATTCAAAAAAACTTTTCTCAGATGACCGCATTGTTCATTGTCAGACCTAGAGAAGACTGTTATGTCATCCAGATAGATCACCACAAACTTATCTTTCTCCCCGATGAAGGCTATGTCCATGGCTCGATGAAATGTTGCCCCTGCGTTCATTAATCCAAACGACATTTTGGCGTACATGAATGTTCCCCAAGGAGTGGTGAAGGTCATTTTTTCTCTGTCCTCAGGTATGACTGATATCTTATTATAGCCAGAAAAACCATCGATCGTGGATATCCTTGATGCACCAGTTACCCTCTGCAGTATTTGTTCCATATTGGGTAGGGGGTAATTTTCTTTCCTTGAGCTCCTGTTCAGGTTCCTAAAATCAACACAGAGTCTGATTTCTCCACTTTTTTTCCTCACTAGGACCAAATTGGCAACCCATTTGGAATATCTCAAGGGGACGATGATTTGAGCATCAAACAATTTCTTCACTTCTTTCTCCATGACAGGTAGCAACATGGGATTTATCTGTCTCAGCTTTTGCCTGAATGGCTTAGCCCCTTCTTTCAGTGGGATCTTGTTCTCAATGACAGATGTGTCATAATTCTTGAGGTCTTCATAGGCCCATGCAAACACGTCAGTGAATTCCTTTAATAACTCTGTATATTCCATCCTTTGTTCACTGGTCAGGCTGCTTGATAATTTGATAAACTTAGGCTCCTCTTGTGTGCCAATGTTGCATTCGGCTATATCAGCATCTTTGTTTGAAACAACACCCTTTACTGCCACATAATTCTTGTATAACAACCTTTCTAAAGGGACTAGTCCCCTTGGAATGTGATTGCTAGGCAGCTAAATAATCTGGTGATTAACGATTTCATTCAAGAATACCTCAGAGGGAGGATCACCTTCGGAATCAGGATCATGATCAACGTGCAATGCCGAAAACTCATCAACGGACTGAAGAAAATTTTTGATTTCAAGATCGTCCTCGAATACCTCGCAATGCTTTACATTGTCTAGGATGGATGGTCTGTATCTTATTTCAACCTCACGATGGATATTTGGTGGTAGAGGGACCCTGAACAGACTAGCTAAGACCTCTAAGGAGTCAACCGAGGTATTTTCTTCCCTTGGGAAAAAAGTAATGTTGAAAGTTGAGAAGAAATTATCAATCAGGTCCCATACCTCATTTCTGTAACTCCTGAGCCGAGGATTCTTGGCCCGATAAACATTCCTAACTTGTTGGATTGTCAATTTTGCATCTCTGAACACTGACACCTCTTCAATTCCCATTTCTTTTGCAGCCCTCAAACCCAGAACAAGAGCTTCATACTCTGCCACATTGTTGGTAGTTTCAAATTCTAGCTTGTATGAAAGGGATATGGTCTCTTGACAGGGCAATATGAAAATCACTCCAGCGCCTGCACCTATACTGGAGGAATCTATGTCAAAGAACATCTTCCAAATAGAGGTGGTTGGAGGAGGTATCTGCTGATTAAGAATGAGATTATTTCTTATCTGTAAAGGGACCTCAGGAGTTTCAGTGATCTGTAACAAACTAGACCCTAAGTCAGTGTCTAGTGCAAAGATGGGGTGCTTAGTGGGGTTTGCTTCATCACTAACAATATAGGCTAGTTGGGCTTCCATGTACAACCTCCTGTGTTCCCTTCCAAAGACCGGAATGGTGGCATATGTGAGATCCATATGTAACGTTCCTCCAAGTCTTTTAATCCAAGACCTTGACAACAACATGCCAAACTTGGGGGGAATGTCAACTACCACAATATCCATGACCACACTCTTCATGGGCAGCTGAAACAAAGAAACCACTAGGTCTTTGATGACTCCCAGACACTGCACTCTCCTTGAATCAAAAGAGTACAAATCATGACAGTCCTTTGCCACTTCTAGTCCCATCTCTTTCATGACAATTTTGGGCATAAGGTTGTGGGAAGCTCCTAAATCCATGAGGAAATTATGCAACACTTTATCATGTATGTTTAGGGAGGTGTATAAGGGAGGGGATGGATCATCTATGTCTTCTACCATGGGGCCTAGGATGACTACTGGTTTCTCATCTTGAAGGTTCACTGATTCGAAGGGAGGCTGGGGGGACTCAGATTGTAGTAGCTTGGAGAGGGACCTTTTGAAGTCTTCATTTTTAACTAGCTCAGAGAGGGTGACAAGAATTATGATATTTTGAATTGCATGCACAAAATTAAAGGAGGAAAACGTCTTAGGAGCTTCCCTTACCTCAGAGACAGGTTCCTTGACTGTCGGCGAAGCACTCTGAGCTTTCTTTTCTTTAGTAGTGGTTGTTGCAGACTTAGTAGGAATTTCTGCTATGGGGGGATGGTCTTGGCTGTCAAAGTCTCCTTCTTTCTTTCTTGACCTATGATTGTATCTGTTAGTAGTGTGGCCAGCCTTTTCTCCTTTACCTAACTCATGAATTTGAATGCTCATCAAGGATTCTTCATATGCAGATTGAGTCAAATGGGGAAAAGGAGGAGCTTCTTCAACACAGTGAATATTTGGGTCAAACTCGTCTATCTCCTCCGCTCCCTCATGAGTAACCAGGTTATTTTGGAGAGGGGTTTGGATCCTTTGATCTTCCCTGTCTTTCCCCTTTGGTTCCCTTGGGAAATCCTGTGGTCCATTGTTATTAGGTCTCCTGAAACCTCTACCATCAGCATTCTGGGGATTTTTGTACATGGGCTTCCCTTCTAACTCCCATCTTTCCATTCTGGAAGAAAGTGATTTTAGTACTCTAGTTTTCTCATCTGGCTGAAGGGGCAGGGGAGAGGGACTGGATGGGGATGCTTCAGGCTTCTGCCTGGATATGTTTCTACCAGCAGTGTTCATGAGTCGGTCAACAACCAATATATTATATTCTACCTCCATGGCTACATCCTGCATGAGGACCAGAGTAGTGGCTCTTCTTTCCCTCAACAGGAGGGAGAAATCGGGGTCAAAGGCGCTAGCATAAGTGATCTTTGCAGAGGCTTCGGAGGACTTTATCTCAGCAGGGATTTTGTTGTACATTTTATTGAATCTCTTGGAGAAGTCGGAGACAAAATCCCCTTCTTTCCTCTTCAAAGACCCAAACTCTGTCATGTAACACATGAAGTATTTTTTGTCTCCCCACTGTCTCAAAAATATACTATCCAAAGCTTCAATCCCATCAATAGACCCAGGGGGCAGGCCCTTGAACCATTTTCTAGCTTCGCCTTGAACACTATGGACAAAAATCCTCATCCATACGTTTGCATGCATGATAACATTGTCATCTATAAAACTGTAAAAGGCTTCTAGGTGTTCTTCTGTGGTTATGTCCCCCTCGCCTGTAAACTTGGGCAGCTGTTTGAGGTAACCATCTGTTGGGAGGGCATTGAGAGGTTGAGGTAACACAAGGGGAGCATACCTAGCGTCTATGATGGCCTCCATTATGGTCATTGGGGGATTAGCTCCTACCATAGGGATATTATGTGGGGGAGAACTGGGAGGAGAAGGAGCTCGACAAGGTGATACTGGGGATGAGCTTCTAAGGGGAGTGGGAAACAATAGGGGATTTAGGGAGAAGGCTAGCGAGCTTAAGCCGAAAAATGTGTCTCTTTGTGCAGAAGTGACAATAATAACAAGAGGAGGAGCGGTAAATCTAGGAGTGGGAAAATCTTATATAATCTTGGGCCTACGCCAAGGTATAGCTTTAGGGGAGAGGGGAGTGACAAGGATTTCTCCCTCTAATCCCAGACCAGGGGGGGAAACCTCAACAGGAACACTTCCAAAATTCAGGAAACAGGAAACTTTGGAAAGCGGTCTGTTAGGAAACTGAGGAGGAGAGAATGGAGTTCCTACATAAAGAGATGGGGGATTACCTAGTTCGGTGGCAACATCTTCTCCTTCAGAGGCCTTTCCTTTTCCGAGAACTACCTCTGAATCAGCTTCAAGTGCAACTAGAGGCAACTGTGGATGGGACCGCGTGTGCCTGCCTCTGAAAGCCACAATTGATACAACAGGCTCGCCACAGTGGAGTCGTCACAATGGAGTCGCCAGGTGCATAGTAGAAATATTCAAACGCTCTGATACCCGATGCACCTTCGGAATCAGAGGTTCAATGTCATTCAGTCTCGGGAAAAATTTTCAACTTCGTCCTCGGCAACGGCGCCAGAAATGTTGGCAACGGAAGTCACTCCTGGATTGCAACAGGAGCAGAGCCCGACGCCCATCAGTTTTATGTCACAGTAGTTTTTAATTGGTGATCAAATGGGTAGAGACTCGGGAAGATATCACTCTAACTCAGGGACTAGGTCCAGCATGTAAGGAAAAAAGGAGGTCTTGATCAAACTTTAGTCAGTGGGTTGATTTGAAAATGAGCAGTTTGAAGACTTGGTGAGAGGAGTGGACAAGCTACCTCAGGAAAAAGGCCTTTCAGTAATTTGTGGAAGAAAAACTCTGAATGTGAGATCCTTTGGTTTAGGGATTCGAGAAACTGAAAGGGAGACTTGAATGGATTCTCCAATTCCAAGTCGTTCAGCACTAAGAAAATCACAAGGACTGATTAGAAACGATGCAACTGTTACATTGATCCAATCTACATCATCCTATAATAGTTACAACTCGACTGGATTCTCCAATTCTGAGTCGTTCTAACATAGTGTAAACAAAGACGTGAAAGAAACTGACATTCATAAGACAAGAAGTCTCAAGAGTCCATGCATAACCAGGATAACAATGCTTCATTAAAGTCTTACAACCGGGAGCCTTGCTCAACCATTGATGGATTACAAAATACAAAGACTGAGTTTATATATTCAAAGAAAATCGCCCAACATCGGCGGACTCAGTCATCCGAGGCTTGGTGTCCCTTCAACAAAATTCGGTTGGGTATTCTTGTCAGACGCCCCCTTACCTACACATGGCTCCTGCAAGGGGAGTAGCTGAGCCATTAAGTGTCGAGCTAGCGTGTGCAGACCTCCTATGGATGGTCGAGGACTCAACATGGCTTCTTTAGAAAAATGGGTACACAGGACCCTCTCGAGTAGACCGCTTGCCAAATTATCCATACTTTACACTTAATGCCTGAGGAGATATTTCAACCACCCCTTCTCATCTTCATTTACTCCAGGCGAAAAAATAGGATCGAGGTTGAATCAAATGGCGCATGGAGATCACGATGACCCCTTCGACAACTAGACTCGACGCCTTTAGCCTCTTTTTTCACAGCTCCTTTCTTTCCCAAGTAACCACAGGCTATGACCCTGAGTCTATTCCCAAATCGCTTTCGGCGTTCGCGAATAGAAGGAGTTAATCCTTGCTTATTCATAGTTGTGATGAGCGAAACGCCGAGATGGCTTATTTGGGTGCCACGCATCTCTCTCAGATCTAACAATCCTGAACTTACTCACTGACGTTGTGGGCCCGGGTCCTGGACACTCCCGGCACCTCGTGCATCGGGAATATGATGGGGCTACTCCTTGCATTTCGAATTCACGATGGGAGAAAAGGCGAGGAGCCCAATCACACGCTAGGTGTCTCCTGTGGATGAACAGCTGAGGTTGCTTTGCGATACTGCAGGCCCGAATCTAGGTGCTTTCGGCACTCTGAGGTTCAGGATTTCATGGTGTGAGATGACAAGGGACTTTCACCCATCGAATCCCTTAATGCCGATATGCCGACTAGATCTCGTACTATGTGTCACTGGATCGAATGACCCAGATTTAGTCTTGAAATACAGGCTCTTTCTCTGACACTATATATTGGTTAACTTGGTAGCCCCGAAATCCCGATGACCATTGATCAGTTCTCATGGATGAATCTGGACCGTCGACAACACAACTTCGCCCTCTTACGTGCTTGGAAGCCTTAAAACGAGATTTTTCCATGCTACTCTCGGGCGCTTCTCGTGCATCTTGCAGACCCGAACACTCTTGTGCCTAGGACAAGAAATGTCGCTAACACCAGGAAATTATGAAAGGGAGTTTCCACTTCCACCAGTGACATGTATGTATTTTCACACAACAAACCATGATACAAAATATTGTCCAACACTCTTGGGAAATATACAGGTAAAAAGGAAGAAAAACAACTAGAATGTCTAGTGGATTTATGCAGAAGCTGGGGAGGATGGGATAAATATCAATAAATTCACTCGAGGAGGATCCAAGACAGGAACTAATGTCGTAAAACAAGATCTAGTGCAACACCAATGGGTTAAGAGTAATACTGAACCACAAAAGCAGTTTGATGAACGAAAAGAAACAGAAACATTTAAGGAGGCCAAACAAGAGTTTGTCAAAAAAAATGTGGCATCTACATCAGCTACGCAGCAAACTCAGAATTTACCAATGTATGAAATCCCCTCTTCAATGGACCATACCTGATCCAAAAAGGATCCAGGGAAGACTAAGGACAACTCAGAATTCGTAGAAGCAACTCACGAAGCTCAGAATGGCCTCAATAGACAGAGAAAGGGAAAAAATTCGAAGTCCTCAGAACTTAGTGAATGTGGTATCATTGCGAAGAGTGCATCGCAAGATTTCCAAGGACGTAAATGACTCGTCAAATGGAGTTACGGATCGAAATATATCCGTGGTCAAATTTTGGTCAACCTAGACTAGTCAGCAAGGGATGAGTCAGCATCCATACTACCGATGTCAGCATCAGTAAAGATGACATCATCATATGTATAATGTATTTGGAACACACAAGAGGTGACATGTGTCATGATGACATCAGGATAGTGACGTGGCAACCCTAGAGGCTGCCACGTGTCACTCTTTTTTGAATTTTTCAGGTCAATCTATGGACCAATGAAAACGTGCCACATGGAAATATGTATAGCCACGTGGTAGACTATACAATGACATGGAAGAATGATGTGGTAGGATCATGTGGCAGGTGACATGGCAGGTGACTATGTAGGTGGTTGGTGTGGCCCAATGGTTGGTTTCCACATGGCCTAGTCATGGGCTACCACATGGCAGTGGGAAAATTCCCAATGAGGGCCCGAGAACCAAATTTCAAAAATATAAAAGGAGGTTCTACCAAATCTAGTGTAACCTTGCTAGATATGGCAGCCATCGAAAAAATCTAAACCACCTCCAAAGTTGGCAAACCACCACACACACACACACACACACACACACACACACGTGTGTGTGTGTGTGTTATATAACAACAACCCAAGAGGGGAGGCCCACGGGCTTGACCTCAGGACCTCCCTCTATGCATATTCCTTAACTATAGCTCTTCCATCATTGGGCCAAATGGCCCCATTGTTTATACTTCCCGCGATTATTATTTAAATTTTGAGATCCGCCAGTGCACGGGGGGAGGCATGTAACGGTATGGATGGACATGGAAACCGAGACACCAGTATAGATAATTAAATGTAGGCAGTAAGCACAGAAACCAAGACAAAATTTCTTAAGGGCCTAGGAGTTCTAGAGTTGGATTGAGGCGTGGAGATAGTAATTTTTGGGTAATTCGATGCCACGAATTCAATGGTGTTGTATGTTTTCTAATCTGAGCAAAGATTTTGTAGATTAATTCCAAAATGATGTATACTTATGTATTTTTCAAAATTCTTTTGTTGAGTTAATAAAAAGGCCTACCCATTTTATAGCAGGACTCGGAGACGTATTCCACAAGAGAGGAACTCCATTATCAAGTTTTTTTGTTTATATTTGATGCTTATGTGTCTTTATTATTGAGTTTTTCCTTCTTTAATGGTGCACTTTAATTTATGCTCATTTAATACAATTATTTATAAGTCACTTCGATGAAAAGATCCGAGATCATGTTGGTATCAGAGAAGTCATCTTTGACGTGAATTGTTGAGTGTGAATGCTTACTAGGGCCAAGCGTAAGCAGGGTGAAGTAACTATTAATACTTTCAATCCCATAGTTGGTCATGCATCCCGAAGCAATAAAATGGCAGAAGAGGAAAAGCGTGATGAAAAGGAGAAAAACTTACATATGATATTTTATCGCATGTCATAAATGGTCGAATGAATGTATGGAGACTACGAGAAGAGGATGAATAAGAAAGGGAAGAAAAAGGAAGCACAAGATGATGATGATGCTTTGGTAAATCAAGGGGTTTGAGAAGACCCTCCTGAGCCTCCATCTTCACCATCAAGTTCTAGTTCTTCTTCCTCTGGGAATTCTTTTCATTTTCATCATTCTAGCCATAAAGATTCTTTTAAGAAAACATTATTAAAGATTGATGTAAAATTTGCTTTACCTATGTTTAATGGAGATGATAATCCTGAAAAGATAGATAATTGGATCTAACAGGTTGATGTATAATTCCATGTTCAATAGATTGATGAAGAGGAAGTTAAAGTGCAACTGGATTCTCTTCGGTTGGAAGGCATCACTCTCATATGGTGGGAGAGCAAACGTCAAGACATAAGTAAGTGTGGTAATCTTCTTTCCTCATGGTCGGAATTTAAATCAGCGATAAGGAAGAAATTTTATCCATTGGGTTATTTACATAAAGCAGTGATGGAATGGAAAACTTTAAGCCAAAGTAAAGGTCAAATTGTGTTAGCCTATGGCTTACCTTTACCAATCACTAAGTCTAAATGGTCACCTATATTTGTATTATTCATTTAGGATATTAGTAATATATCCTCAAGTGATGACTAATGAGTTAGTTAAGATTGCCTAGCCTAGTCATCATGCATGATTTTAGGATATAGAGAAAATCTCTCTATGAGGTGGCATCACCCATTGTACTATAAATATGTAACATTGGAGTGAATAATTGAGTGTTGGTTGTTGAGCCTTTTTCGTCATGTTGTTGTTCTTGTTTATGTTTTATCAATTGGTGTCAGAGCTATTATGATCTTAAAGGCCTGATAGCTTCTCCATGGGAGGTGACGTACAGGAGAGAGGTGAAGTGCATAAAGAGCATCCAGCGAAAGAGGAGCATGCAAATCAATGATGTTGCAGCAAGACAGGGTCATATTTCTTTTAAATTTTTTATTGATTTACGTTGCAGTGTGCCTTTGTTAAGTTGAAATATTGTAGAGTTAGTGGGTATTGTTGCAATCTGCACATGTGTTTCATAACAAGATCTTTCATAATAGTGGCTAAACGATGGAGTAGATTCAGCCAAAGGATGAGACGAAACCATGAAAGATTGGTATCAGAGCTATGAAGCGACCCACTCACAATCCACAGTAATTCGCCCACAATAATTCTGCTACTGCTATATTGACATTTTTTGATCTAGTTTTCAATCTGTTTATTACAATAAAATTTGTGGCTTGTAGTAGTAAATGATTTTTCAGTTGTGAAGGTATGATATTCTCTGCTCTAGAACACACAGTAAGATCTGGTCATCTTTAGTACAATTTAATCGCCTGCATTTCCGTAATCGACGCCTTCGTTCTTAAAGCGTGGGTTGATTCCATCAGGATCAGAGATAGCAAAGTCCTGTTGCTCTCGGATGGCAACGAGAAACTCAATAAGGCCATGGGCTAGAGAAGAATGCCCAAATTTGTCAATCAGGCCAGCATAAAGAGATTCATCTAGGCGTCCCTCTTTTGTCACGAGGTTACAATTGACAGTAAAAATACACTCAAGATCTTTCTCTGGTGAGTTTGCAAAAATGAGATCAGCCTTAGTGAGTAAAAGAGACACCAAATCTGACCATCTTCCTTCCACCATATAGGCTTGGGCCTCATCAACGTAATGTATCACTTCAATTTCTGCAACTTCGAGCCCTGCATTATCCCACGACATGTCTGCAGTGAACTGAGCCACAACAAGAGTAGCATCCTCATCCAAAGTCTCCATAAGTGTTGCCATCTATTTAGATTGGGTAAAATCTCCTCATCCAAGTCTGAAGTCTCACATGGAATCACCACCTTCTTTATAAAATATGTTCCCTGATTTCAAGCGAGGAGGATAAATTCGAATACAGTAGAACAAAGATTTCCGTGAAGCTTTTATTATGGATTGATAGAATTGGAATTAGATTTTTTGTCCAGAAAACTCGTGTCAGATTTTCCAGCAAGGAAAAATGGATCTGTTGATCTGATCTGATCTGATCCATTGAGGATGTAGATCCGATCAAGCCATGTGATCAATGCTCCTATTCAAGAAGCTCTGTGATTCGAATGCCATGCACATTTTTCATCAAACTCAAGCTCGGAGCCTGATAGTCCATTGATTGATTCTTCCACGATTTATGGATCTGAGAGTTTTTAGTCCTTTGGTGCCTCCACGCAGGAGATCTATGTCTCAGATCATTGATTGTTGGAGTGAGGAGTTACCTGCGTGTGAGAGGTGGCCATATAAGTATACACCCTGTGTGTGGAGGATGTTGCTGCAATATTGTCCTGGAATAACTATGCCATCAAAGAAGATTTCGAAGGCAATGTGTGGAGATCTTACGACCTATGTGCTAGAGAAACCATTTTTAAAGTAATTGTTGTGTAATGGCTGAGGAGATGCCAATTCGTGTGTGTGCCAAGGAGTGAGTCAATCGTTGCATCATGATAGTATTTACACACCCCAAGTGGTGGTTCAAGGTCGATCCCAGTGTTTGGGTTCCAATGTTGATTCTGTGCTCTCTCTTATACGCTCCGCGCCACATTTTCCATCTTCTGAAATCAAGACAACCATTGCGAGGCCCTATGAATCGAGTATGGAAGTGAGTCTGAGTGGGCCGTTGAGATTCAAAGTAGAATGTTACAGTCTGGATATTCTGGTGGTTTTTGTATGAGAATGGACATGTCACAGATTGCATAAAAGGCAAGAACAAAGGACGTGTTCTCACCAATGATTTCATTTTCAGGTGTCTGGAGAAGGCCTTTACTATCAAAGATGTGTCTGCCAGGAAAATAGTGACAGGAAAAATGAATTTCAATCTTTGGCAAGGATATAGAAGAATTAAATGTTAGATTGGTATCTGCGTTGAAGCATTGGAGGAATAACCCGATCGCTGGACATAATTGACCACCAATGCAGATCCAATTAATAATTGATTATGATGTATTCCTTCACTTTCTTCAAACAATATTAGAAGCAATCCTCTTGCACTTTCCATAGATTATTGAAATAATAGATCCAATAGGATATCCAATGATATCCATTTGAGTGCTAATTGGAAGTGACTACAGAGAATTACGTTGAAAGATCACCAATTGATGTGCGTTAGAAGACAACTCACCCTTGCATTCAAACTTGAATGCCCGCGAAAGAAAATACCCTTTTTAGAGTTGCATTGAAGATTGGATGTCCATGTGAAAAGGGTAACTGGTACCAAGCATGTGTCACCAAGTTTATGAAAGAAGTTTAAGTAGGGATAAAAGTGAGAGATGTTCAATTTTTAAGAGAGTTAGAAGAATTTGTCAAGTAATTGATGAATTGAGATTTGTATGGGAGGTTGTAAGACACTCATTTCTTCATAAGAAAATTATTGTTTTCTTAAGACTTTGAGAGCATAAGTGAAATCTTATGAATTGAAAACCTTGTCAAAGCATTGCGAAGGAGAAAGTACATTGTAGCCTTCACATTGTATGTGGTCTCGTAAGAGATATTTATAATAAAATTGAAGATTGTGTTCTAGATCCGCCCGAAATTGAATAAGGGGATCTTAGATACACCTTCCATAGTGTGTTGTGGTGAATATTTTCATGGTTTCTTTATGATGTTTAATGTCTAGTTTTGACATAAACACGTTTGTAATGTATCATTTAGTGCATCATCAATTAAGTACAAGCAAGTTAATTCCTGCACACAATTAAATGCTAGTGAAGTACAAACAATCAAAGCAGATATGATCAAGCATCTGTGAAGAACATTCTCAATCATTCACATTGTCAACCACATCAGTAATGGAAAAATCAAAGGATTTCAAACTCAACACATCATGGATCATTTGAAGTTAAATTGTAACTTGCAAACAATGTTTGTTGTAAGATTACTTAATCAAGATTTATTGTAACTTGAAAATTGTCCTTTTGTAAGTTTACTTGTCTTTTTGAAATCAAGTTGAGTTGAATTGAATTTTTCATAAGGTTCATTTTCAGTTGAGCCCGACACCCTAGAGTAATTTTGAGTCGTAATTGACAAGGTTGAGTGTTAAACCTCAAATCATTGTAAACATCACACTTTGGATGCATTTTCGGTGGTAACCAACATCCTTAACTTCCTGGAAGCAAATTCAAGCAAGGGAAGTACAAGAGAGCATGAAACAAAATCAAGCGAGAGTGAAGTTCAAGCGAGTGATTCAAGTGAGGGAGTTGCAAATAAACCTTATTATGTCGAGTCAAATTTTAATAAGGATCTACCTGCACAAGGAGACCTCATTTAGTGTTTTTAAATGGCTCGAAATCTAGAATTATTAGAGTTACTGAACACTCTAATAAACACCACTGAAGACAACACAGAGACATTTAACAAATAAATTCTTCAATCAATGCTAACTTGTTTGCAAGTGACACAAGATAAAGTTAGACTTCTTCAATTTCTATCCCAACTATTGAATGATGAGTTGATAGATCTCAAAAATCAACAACTAATGAATTGTTCCGAACTAGTTTTTGTTCAGAACAACCCTCTCTATGATGATAATGATGATGATGATGATGTTTACAATCAACAACCAGTGAAGGAACAACATAGTGATACAAATTCAGAATCAGTTTCAGACGAAGTTGAATATATTCATGAACCTACATTTCAAGAGTTTTCTTTTGATTTAAGTGAAGAAAACCTTTCAATGATGCATCAACATGAAGTAAATACACTTCCACATATTTCAAAGCAACAGGTTCAGAATACTCTTTCCAAGCCCATCATCAAATCTTGGGAATAAATCATCTACAAGAAGAATAGAACAGGACTTGGATATGACAAGGAAGTTACCTTTCATATTCCTAATTATTCCAGACCAATCAAATTCCAAAGTGATGGATTCCTTGAAGAATATTCAACTTCACCTGTTCAAGTTCAACATCAAAATGATACGTGCCAACATTGTAATGGAGTTGGTCACAAGGAGAATCAGTGTTTTGATCTCTATCCTTGCCAGCATTGTGGCAAGCATAATCATTCTTCAGACATATGTTCAACACTGAAGAAACCTGCAAGATTGAAAATTCACTATGAGTAGATTGATCCTTGGCAATGGTCACCAACAACCAAGCGATTATATAAGTCTTACTGTAGAATTCAATCTCGAGTAAAGACCAGTCTTGTAGCACATAACATTTTTGTACCTCACATAAGTGGTCCCCTTATGGCGTAGCTTTCGAGCATGGCCCTCACGGGATGAGATAACATGTGATTTTTTCCACATGCCCACTTTGTGTTGTACTCAAATGAAACAAGTATGGTACTCTCTTGAGCCTAGAAGGGGGGAGTACAATGATGTAACTCTAATGCACCTTAAGAGTGGGAGTTCAAAATTCTAGTGAGGATGGTTCATGAAACCACTTGTGGTCTCTCCTTTTAGCTGATAAAGAGGGGAATTGATGATGGAATTGGTTGTCAAACATAAATTTTTGACAACAACAAACATCAAGTATGCTAGATGGGCATGAAATTTTCCAAATGGGCAACTACGGTCTGTAGATGACAGACTTTTGTATAATTATGGTTCAATAAGTTTAAGTTGAATCATACATAATTGAGATGTTGATTTTGGTTTTGAGAGCAATGATGTGAACATTTGGTTCACATAGATGGCCATTCGACCTAGCAGAGGACAAGAGGATCCTTCTGCATTGCAACTTGACATTTGATTGAGTTTTTAGGTATTTTTCAGGGATGTGTCAGACTTGAAGTTGATTCACTTATCTTGGTTCGCTCTCATCGGATTGGAGTTTACATTAAGTAAACAATTTGCATGCATCCTGGCTCACATGATTACATAGTGATATTTTCCAAAGATGGCAGGATTTGACAGGATTATGGTTCAATGACTTGCAATTGAATCATACACATTATACATTGGGATGTTGTTGGACACCTAAAAGTGTCAAGATTGGTTAGTGGTTATCCAAAAACCATCAGATACATGGTATCAATTGGTCAGTGGTTATCCTAAACCATAGATTCATAGAGCACTTTCAGTGATACACTAATAGTAGAGTGGTGATACTACATGTTCACCAATTAGCATAAGGCATCAAATTCTTCTAGGTAAAAATACTTGGCAAAATGATCAAATTGTCAAGCAATTGGGGAATGTTCAGATATTGCAGTTGTTCACTTCCATATCTCATCTCTCTTCCAGTTCATTTCAGATGAACCTTTCAGCATCCATATTGGTGGTTTTTCAGGCAGTTCTTCATTGAGGCTCAACTCAGGAGTTTTAGTATGAAGACTTGGAATTTATACCAGTTTATGATTTATAGCTGATATTATTGATGGGACTTGTGATTGAGGGGGGGATTGTTAGCCTACAACTTACATTTACCAATCACTGAGTCTAAATTGTCACCTATATTTGTATTATTCATTTAGGATATTAGTAATATATCTTCAAGTGATGACTAATGAGTTAGTTAAGATTGGCTAGCCTAGTCATCATGCATGATTTTAGGATTTAGAGCAAATATTTCTATGATGTGGCATCACCCATTGTACTATAAATATGTAACATTGGAGTGAATAATTGAGTGTTGGTTGTTGAGCCTTTTCCGTTATGTTGTTGTTCTTGTTTATGTTTTATCAAACTGTACAAAGTTTCATAGAAGAATTTAGGAAGAAAAATCTTGCATTAAACATTCCTTTGGATTCTTATGAAACTTTAATGAAGTATATTGGCACACTTCACATTTATATTTGTCATACTTTGTTATTGTTTAACCCCATCAATCTTGACGAAGTTTGTGTGCAAGCCACTCACCTTGAGAACAGGGGAAAGCATGTTCAAGAATATCCCACAAAGAAAACTTCCAATATCCCACATAAACCATTTAAGAAGTTTAAAAATAAGGACAATAAGACTGCCATGATAAAGCGAGAAGAAGGAAATCCATCTTGCCTCATTGCAAGAAAATTGGTCATGATGATGAACATTGTTGGAAACTACATCCAGAGAAGAGACTAAAACAATTTGATGGAAAGGGGAAGAAAAAAACTATTGCTATAGTGCAATAAGATCTTGGTTCTGATTGAGGATACGAAGGAAATATCACAATGGTTGGAGTACAAGGTAAATATTCTCTTCATTCTAGTTCAAATTCCAATAATTAATCTCATGATGATGAACAAAGGAGGAATGAATTATTTCATATAAGAGTTGTATCTAAACACACTAATATAGATACATTATTTAATCTGGGTTCCCAAGTAAACTTGATATATGAAGCACTTTTCAAAAACATGGGTCTTGAAACAAAACCACATCCAAAGCCTTATCCTCTTTCTTGGGTATGTGATAAATCAAAACTTAATGTCACCAAACAATGTAGTGACAAATTTTCTATTCTTTCAAAGTTGATTGATGAAGTGGATTTGGATGTTGTATAACTTGATATATGTGTCATAGTGTTGGGGAGTCCTTATCTTTATGATAGAAAAGCAGTCTTATTTTGTCATGAGAACAAATGCCACCTTACTAAGGGGGGAGTGGAATATATTGTTAGAGCTCAGAGCATGAGGGTAAACACAACACTTGTTAGTGTAGGAAAAATGAAGAGACTCATAAACACTAATAAGAGATATGTACTCATGGTCATAATCTAGAAAGATGTCGGAACATCCGATGCTTTCCAAAGATGTTATCCTTCTCATAAGAAATAATTAATTGATATTACTTCTAAGTATGATGATATTTTCTAGGAACGAGATGAATTACCTCCTAATAGGGAAATTCAACATGAGATACATCTTCAACATGCTTCTCCTCTTCCTAATGTGGGCATGTATAGGATATCGGTGGTAGAGATGACAGAGATAAAGAAGAAGGTACACGGCTTATTGGATCAAGGGGGAATTAGGCCCAACTCATCTCCTTGTGGTTCTCAAATCATGATGGTGCCAAAGAAATATGGAACATGGCGAATGTGTGTCGATTACTGGGCCTTAAATAAAATCATGGTGAAAAATCAATACCCTCTTCCTCGTATAGATGATTTACTTGATCAGTTAAAGAATGTTGTTTATTTCACTCAGTTGGATTTGCACAGTGGATACCATCAGATTAGGGTTGCAAAAAAGATGCATGGAAGACTTCCTTGAAAACCAAACATGGATTGTTTGAGTGGTTAGTTATGTTGTTTGGGATTTGTTATTCTCCGAAAACCTTCATGCTTGTGATGAATGATATATTCAGGCCTTTTCTAGATGATTTTGTGATTGTATATTTAAACAAGATTCTTCTATTTAGGGGGACTTGGGATGAACATGTGAGGCATGTAAAGAAAGTATTGGATACTTTTCAAAAGGAAATTTTTTATGTAAAATTGTCCAAATGTGAATTTGGTAAGACTACACTTGTGTACTTAGGTCATATTGTAGGAGGAGGACAATTAAAAATTGATCCTTCCAAGATTGACGTAATTGTAAATTGGCTGGAACCCAAAAGTGTAACTGAGATATGGATCTTCTTAGGTGCAATCTAGTATTGGAGGAGGTTCATTTCAAACTTATCCTTTATAGCATCTCCTTTGCATGCCTTAACCAGTGTGAATCACACTTTTCAATGGGGAGGAAAGCAACAAAAATCTTTTGACACTTTGAAGGAAAATATTAGTACCGCACCAGTATTAGCATTGTCGAATCGTCAATAGCCCTTCGAGATCGAGACAGATGCCAGCGGATACGCCATGGGTGCAATATTGATGCAATATCATAATCCTCTCTATTACCACTATGCAACTTTTAACCAAGCTCTTGTTAACTATCCTACATATGATAAAGAGTTGTATGCATTAGTTCAAAGTGTAAAAAAATGGAAGCACTACTTGTTAGGGAAGGAAACAATCATACATACAAATCATCTATCCTTACAGTATCTCCAAGCACAAACCAAACTGCAACAATCTCAACATTACATATGGATGG
Organism: Picea engelmannii; assembly: GCA_009831015.1. Lineage (NCBI taxonomy): Eukaryota > Viridiplantae > Streptophyta > Pinopsida > Pinales > Pinaceae > Picea > Picea engelmannii. The sequence goes on from ML785072.1 coordinate 225,325, forward strand.
GTTTCCTACAACAATTTCATTTGGTAATCAAGTACAAAAATGGTACAAATAACAAGGTAGCTGATATGCTTTCTAGACCTCCTATTGTTGCTTCTATTGTTTTGAAGAATTCTTCTTTATCTCATGATAGCTATGTGGAACAATATACCATTGATGAAGATTTTAAAGAAGTATATGAGAAGCTAACCCATGGTGCACAGGTAGAAAACTATTGTATGCAAGGAAAACTACTCTACCATCTTGGAAAGCTATGTATTCCTATAGGCGAACGAGTCCATGTAATACGAGAAGCTCACACTTCTCTTGTGTATGGGAATTTTGGGGTAGGAAAAACTATGGCTCATTTGAAGAGGTTTTGTTATTGGCCTCAAATGAAATAAATTATAACTAAATATGTAAAGGGGTCTATGATGTGTTCTACTTGTAATCCCACTAATATAAAACTAGGGCTATACTCACCACTACCTGTTCCATCCCATCCATGGGAAATTATCTCCATGGATTTTGTAGGGGGATTACCAATGCCGAAAATGGGTCATGACTATTTATATGTTGTAGTCGATAGGTTCATAAAGATGTGCATCTTAATGCCATGTAAAAAGAAGATCACTACTGAGTAGACTGCTAATCTCTTCTTTTAGTATGTTTAGGTTCACTTTGGGTTACCCACATCCATTATCTTAGATTGAGATACTCAATTCCTTGGAGATTTTTGGACAAGATTGTGGAGAATAATGGACACCAAGTTGAAGAGGAGAATTTCTTTCCATCCATAGACCAACAGACAGACAAAGGTTGTTAACCAAACAATGGTACTTTTTCTTCGAGGCTACTGCAGCAAGCATCCCAAAGTATGGGATGAACAGATACCCTATGTACAACATGCTTACAACTGAGACTTACATTCCTCCACTCAGTGTTCTCCTTTTGAGACAAGTTTTGGGTACCTACGTAAAGTTCCTTTCAACTTGATGCATGGGAGAGATGTCAATTCAAATAAAGAAAGAAATGACGATAGTGCCTGTAAGTTCATCCAAAGGATCCAGCAGGTACACCAAGCAGTCTGGGAACAATTGGAGAAACTTCAAGAACAGTATAAATCTCGGTATGAAAAAAACAGGGTTGATCATCAGTTCTAGGTTGGAGACCAGGTATGGCTTTGCATCAACAAAGAGATATTGAAGGGTGAAGGCAAGAAACTCAATCCCATTCATTATGTACCCTTCACTATTTTGGAGAAAAGTGGTACAAATGATTTTCGTCTTGATCTTCCACCTTATATGCATATCTACTCAGTGGTAAATGTAGAGAAATTGAAACTTTTTGAGCCTCCCATGATCATGGATCAAGATGAGGAAGTTTCAATACCTTCGGTTGATGATTTTTCTCTAGAGTACTTGGATGAGTTAAAGGAAGATGTCATCCTGGACAGAGTTACGAGGAATTCATGCAATGGTGATGTTAATTATCTTAGAGTAGTTTTAAAGGGAACACATCGAAGTAAGGAAAACTGGATTGAGAAGGACAAGGTGAGGGAACTCTTCCCTCACTTATATGTTGATTGATGAAAGTTTTTGGTGGTCCAAAAATCTCTCAGTGGGAAGGCATGATTAAAAGGGATCCATAAAAGACTCGGGACAAATCAAAATTCGCAGAAGGAACTCGAGAGGCTTAGAATGGCCTCAACAGATAAAGAAAGGGAAAAAAATTCAAAGTCCTCAAAACTCATTGAAATTGGTACCATCGCGAAGAGTGCATCGCAAAATTTCCAACGGTGTCAATAGCTCGCCAAACGGAGTTACGGATCAAAAGATATTTGCGGTTAAAGTTTGGTCAACCTAGCCCAGTCAACAGGGGATGGGTTAGCATCTGTACTGTTGACATTAGCATCCATACAATGTACATGGAAGATGCAATATGTGACACGTGGAATGATGACATTGGCATGGTGATCTAGCAGCACCATAGGTTGTCGTGTGTCACTTGTTTTTGGCATTTTCGGGTCAATCCGTGGACCAATGAAAACATGCCACATCGTAGTATGTACAACCATGTCGTAGACCATATGGTGACCCGCAAGAATGATGTGGTATTTTATGTGTCAGTTGACTGTGCAGGTGGTTGGAATGGCCCAATGAGGGCCCGAGAACCGAATTTCAAAAATAGAAAAGGCAGGTCCGCCAAATCTGGCAGAACCCCACTAGCTCTGGTGACCAATGGACAAATATAAACCACCTCTAAAGTTTGATAACCACCATACATATTTATATATATGTGTTATAACAAAAACCCAAAAGGGGAGGCCCGCAGGCTCGACCCCTGGTTAAGTTATTAAGGGAAATTAGAGAATAAAATACTCAGTCATCTCCATACAAGGAGAAGAATAAGCAAGGAATTCGGGCTAAATGCTAATATTGGGGACTTCTATATGGGTGATATTATACTAGAATTAGGATCTGAAGTAAATGTCTTATCTAAGAAGACATGGTAGTGTATGGGAGAGCCCACACTAGGTTATTCACCTATCTAGTTGAAATTATCAAATCAACACATAGTGTTACCAATTGGAAGGCTTAAAGGTGTGATAGTATATTTGGATGGAGTGCGCACTATGGCTGATTTTGAAGTAATAGAGATAGTAGATGGTACACCACCTTACCCAACATTGCTTGGATTGGATTGGATTGGGAATTTGATAACCATGCCATAATCAACCTGAATACAAGGAAAATGATTTTTGAATCAGGTGAATATAGAGCCATTGCACCATTGGATCTGTCGGAGGGAGAAAGGTTTGTAGATCCCACTTGTTTGGATCTGGAGGAAATAAACCAATTGTATAGAACCACCATGCACGAAGAGGATTCTTTTAACCCAAATAAAGATGGGGTACTTAGATGGGGAAGCATTACATCATGATATTCTGACTTAGACACATGTTTGGAGAATTGGAAACATAGATTACACGAAGTTTCCATAAGGAGGTGTGCAATAATAGACTGCTCAGTAAGATGGCTTGGTATAGAGATAAGAGAACCTCCTAGTTTTCATAAGGAAACACCTGCAAGATGGTGGGGTGCACAAAAAGAAACAATTCAGGACTGGTATCAGTGTAAATGACTACTGCGCATTAGATTTGGTGCAGAGCATGGGAACAATAAAATGAAGAGGTATAATGGAAATGGAAAACCAATCGAACACTTAAATAAGTATAGAACACAATGGATCATGACACCACTAGAGGAATGTCCTCATCATTTTATCCATACAATGGAAGGAATCCCAGGAAACTGGTATGTAGACCAGGAGATGCACAGAGGCACTACAGAATGGACATGTATATAGCATAATTTTGTAGTAACCTTCTCATTTGAACATGAGAACCCCAACATTGATTCAACACTGAAGCTGATACATGGAATGATATTTATTGAAGAACCAAAGGTTGAAATAATGACATAATATCAACAACATAACAAACAGATAGTCAAAGAAATACTTTCATGCTATCATGTTCAAGAGGAAGCACCAGATGAAGATGATATGCGCAACACTCAAATGACATAAATTGAAGGAGAAAGAGAGGTGGAAGGTCCATCTTTGGAGTCAAAAGTATTTGTTGGACCAATCAAAGTTAATAAATTCAACATTGGGAAAACTGACAATCCTAAAATGGCAAGTATTGGCGACTATTGGGATGAAAAAACAGTAAAAATAATAACATAGTTACTGCATGAATACAATGACCTATTCCCAATGACCTTTACAGAGATGAAAGGCATAGAAGGGGAGCTAATTTAGATGAAGATACCTCTCAAACCTTAGGCTAGACGTGTCAGGATGATAATCCCTAAATAGTGGCTCATTACCCCTTAATTGGGGAATATTACATTAGTAATGTTATTTTATTTATGTCGGCTTTAATCCATTAGTTGTAATCATACCTCCTAGTCTCCTATATATACCAAGGAGACATTTTAATTTGGAATCATATTGTAATTGAACATTTATGTGGGCATAAGGAGGTTTCCCCTTTGAAGAGGCTTATTATCATAATTTCTCTCTTTTTCAAGGCGTTGAGTACTTATTCTGAGGTTTTTCTATGCTATATTGATATTTGGGTCCTAACATAGGGTATCAGAGCTCAAGGTATTGGGGTTTCTCTGCTACATCTAAGACACCTTGGTATTTCCGCTATAAATTGTTTTCTACAATGATTCAGAAGGAATGGATTGTAGGATATTTACTAGACAGATCAAGGTACATTCGGTTAAAATTCCAGCTCTTGAGGCCTTAGACTTTCAGAGATACAACCTTTCTAAGATAGGGTTCTAAAATCATCCTGGATTGATTCATTGCATAATTTTCACTATAATTTTTTTTTTGTAACGTTTCAGACCCTGAACTCCAAAGAATATTCACAGAAATTAATAAGGTATCTGTGGTAACAGTTTCAACTTCTATGTCATCTTAAATTTGTAGATACACCCTGTGGAATTTAGGGTATCTGACTAGTCCTATTGACTAGTATCAAGCAGGTTTTCTAAGTAAAATGATCATAAATTATTCCTAGAGTATCCAAATTGAGTGAGACTAGTTACATTGGATAGTGGACAGATCGTAGTAGATCTAGTACGCGTTTCATAATTTTATATCAATTATTTTGTGTGGGGAACACTATACAAGTGACATCTCCTAGAAAGGAAAAAATCAGCAAGTTCTAGGGAAGTTACCATAAATTCCACTTGGCACATCCAATTTTGATCAGACCTGTGGCATTGCAGAGACAAAATATCAGAGACCTACAAAAAAGAAAATTTCATAGTCAAAAGGGCCGAAATTTTGGATATACAATTTAAGGAAGATTTTCTAGCAGAACAACCTCAAAATCAAGGTTCAAAGTGATACTTGGCCAACATGCCACCAAAAAAGGGAACTTCTATACCAAATAAGCCTCCAGAAAATCCTCCTTGGAATCTTGATGAAGGTGAAGAAATGCAGAGGGACACAAATGATTTACAAAAGAAGACAGTAATGAAATATGAACTACAAGAGATGGAATCTAAGTTGGAGGCAATAAATACTAAGATGGATGGTTTAAAAGAGGAGATCATGGAAGGATTGAAAAATTTCGTAGTAGAGAGGACACCGGAAAGTGAAAATGTATCCCATGAAATTCATGATGAGGACACAAGGAAGGTGAATCAAGAATGGAGAAAGACCAACTTTGGGTTGAATACCAACCATGTTCCTAAGATCGATATGAGGAAGTTTGATGGCAAGGACCTTATCACATGGATACTTCAGATGGTGCAATTATTTGATCTACATAATGTGCCACATAAACAAAAGGTACGAATTGCTTCTTTATATTTAGAACCCAATCAATTTGTCTAGTATCAATGTCTTTGTTCTCGCAAATTACTCGTCACTTGGACAATTTTAATGGAAGAAACGATAGCACACTATGAGGAAACAAGGAGCAATACCTTCTTTATCCAATTGATAAATCTCAAGCAAAAGGGTTCAGTTACAAAGCGCATTGAGAACTTCCAAATATTGAATATAAAGGAAACATATATTCCAGATGAGCACTTGATTGATGTATTCATAGGAACTTTAAGGGATAACATTCAACATGAGGTTCGCCTTTGGGAATCCAAATCATTGGAGAATGCATTTAGGGTGGCAAGAAATGTTGAAAGTGAAAATATGGATATGGATACTAGATGGACCAATCCTAACATCTATAGAGAGAATAATGCTCCTTCTTCTAAAACACCTCAACCTACAAGGTTGACACCTCAACAATTGGAGAAAACAAAAGAAAAAGGTTTATTCTTTAATTGTGACATCAAGTAAAGTAAGGGACATAAGTTTGGTGAGAAGAAATTATTCTACATAGATTGTGAAGAGGAAGAAGAATAAGAACCATCTCAAGATGAAAACGTAGAAGCAATTTCGTCTGAAGAGTTGACTCCCATGATATTGTGTAATGTATTGGTTGGAATTAGCACTCCTCAAACCCTCAATATTTAAGGATATATCAAAATGAAACAGGTAATAGTCCTAATTGATTATGGCAGTACTCATAATTTCATTCACCATAAATTAGCCAAAGCTCTCAATTGCTTTGTATATCCAGCACCATAGTTTCAAGTAATGATTACATATGGAGGAACTATCAATTGCTTAGGAAAATGCAATAAGATCAATATTACTATGGGGGAATATGTAATGAATATTCCAATGATTTATATACCCATGGGTGGCACTAATGTTGTACTAGGAATCCAATGGTTACAATCATTAGGAAGTGGCTTTTAATTTTCAAGAACTTTTCATGAAATTTTCATTGGAAGGAAAAGAAATTGTGTTAAGAGGTATCACAAGGAAACCCGGTAAGGTGACAAGCTCTAATTTCATGACAAAATTATTGAAAAAGGGGCATCAAGGGGTTATTGCATAACTATTCTCACTAGATGTTCAAACATCTAAACCATATATTCCTCTAGATCTACAAGGGATCATTGATAAGCATTCCAAAGTATTTGAAGATATTCCCAAAGTTCTTCCACCCACTCTAAATCATGATCATGATATTCACCTAATTCCTAGGAATGTTCCTTCTAGCATCAGGCCATACAGATACCCTTATGCACAGAAGATTGAAATTGAGTGCATGGTTGAAGAAATGCTAGAGGCTGGCATTATTAGACCTAGCCAAAGTTCTTAACTTTCACCAGTGGTAATGGTATTAAGGAAATATGTCTCATGGCATATGTGTCCATATTATAGAGATCTCAACAAGATCACTATTAAAGATAAGTTTCCCATTCCCATCATTGATGAATTGTTAGATGAACTACATGGAGAAATATATTTCACAAAGTTGGATCTTCGTTCAGGGTATCATCATATTAGAATGAAGGAAGAAGATATCCCAAAAACAGCATTCCAAACTCATGAAGGCCATTATGAATTTTTTTTCATGCCTTTTGGCCTTACAAATGCACCTTCCAAATTCCAAGGGTTGACGAATTCCATTTCAATCCCTTCCTTCTAAAATTTGTGTTAGTATTTTTTGATGATATACTAATCTATACCAAGTCTTGGGAGGATCATGTGTGACATGTTGACAAGGTGCTAAAACTACTAAAGGAGTAACAACTATATGTCAAACCTTCGTTGCTTTGTCTTTGATAAATAAACGCAATGGTTCAAATGGTTACCCTTGGCAGAATGGTGGTATAACACTTCCTTTCATACTGCAACAAAAATGAAACCATTTATGGCACTCTATGGATACCACCCTCCTTCCATCACTTCTTCTCTAAAAGAAAAATTGAAGGTTCAAGTAGTGGAAGATCACATCGAGCATCAACAACAAGTTCTCCAAATATTAAAGGACAACCTGACCATGGCACACAATCGCATGAAACAACAAGCAGATCAACATCATAGTGAAAGAAGTTTTGAAGTAGGGGATTGGGTGTTTCTAAGAATAAAATCATACAAACAAATGTCCCTCAAGCAAGCCAAGAAGGATAATAAATTATCACCAAAGTACTATGGCCCTTATAAGGTGTTGCAAAAGATTGGTACTATGGAATACAAATTGGAGATGCCTGCATCTTCACGAGTACACCCAATTTTCCATGTTTCATGCTTAAAGAAGGTTATAGGTGAAAACATCCCACTTCAAACTATATTTCCAGAACTTTACGAGGAAGGAAAAATCATATTGGAGCATGAAGCCATCACTGACACAAGAATTTGCTAGCTGAGGAATAGATCCATTTCAGAGTATCTCATTAAATGGAGGAAACTATCGGCTGAAGATTCCACTTGGGAAGATGAGTATTTTATACAGAAGCATCCAAAGTTACTCAAGCGTTGTGAAAAACACTTGTCTCAAGGGGAGGGGCATGATAAGCCCTAAATAGTGGCTCATTACCCCTTAATTGGGGTGTATTACATTAGTAATGTTATTTTATTTATGTCGTCTTTAATCCATTATTTGTAATTATACCTCCTAGTCTCCTATATATAACAAGGAGACATTTTCATTTGGAATCATCTTGTAATTGAACATTTATGTGGGCATAAAGATGTTGCCACCTTGAAGAGGCTTATTATCTGAATTTCTCTCTTTTTCAAGGCCTTGAGTACTTATTCTAAGGTTTTTCTATGCTATATTGATATTTGGTTCCTAACACAGGAAAAGACCCTACAGACTGAATCCAATATATAAGAAGAAAGTCAAAGAAGAAATTGACAGGATCTTGGAATTTGGTATCATATAACTAGTAGAAGAATCTAAATGGATAAGTCCTACGGTAGTCCAAGAAATGAAAGAAGGGGGGATAAGGATTTGTGTAGATTTCAAAAAATTGAACGATGTTTTCTTACATGACCTTTTTCCTACCTCTTTTACAGATGAGGTATTAGAGAATGTGGGAGGCCATGAAGCATATTCGCAAATGGATTCTCAGGCTACCATCAGATCAAAATAGTTCCATAAGATAGGTATAAGACTACTTTTTCTACATAATGGGTATCCTACCAATATACAGTCATGCCATTTGGGCTGAAGAATGCACCAACCATATTTTCAAGAGTAGTCATAGTTTCTTTTAAGGAGTTCATACATCAGTTTCTAGAAGTATATATGGATGATTGAACTGTATATAGTTTGTTCAAAGATCATGTATAAGTGTTAAGACTCATGTTGGAAAGATGTGGGCAATGTCAGATTTCATTGAACATCAATAAATGCATTTTTGGGACACATTTTGGAATATTGTTGGGACATATAGTGTGTAAACAAGGTTTATTAGTGGATCCTGCTAAGATTGCAATCATTGTTAATTTACCACTACCAAAGTCAGTGTGACAATTGAGAGAAACTCTAGGACATATAGGGTATTACAAGAAATTTATAAAAGGTTATGCATAGATTACTACACCAATGGAAAAACTGTTAAAAAATGACACCATATTTCAGTGGAATGAGGACTGTCAACAAGGATTGGATACCTTAAAATAAAAAATGGTCACAACACCTATCTTAGTATTCCCAAACTGGGAAAAGACATTTCGTGTGCATGTAGATGCATTGGCGATAACACTTGGAGCAATTACGACACAACCAAGAGTAGGGGACTTAGACCATCCTATAGCCTTTGCAAGAAGAAAATTGTTAGAATCAGAGAAGAATTACAACACCATAGAAAGAGAAGGCCTAGCCATGGTATATTCACTATATAATTTTAGGCACTACTTACTGAGGAAACATTTTAAAATGTTCACAGACCATTATGCCCTCAAATATCTAGTCAACAATCCAATGTTGGGAGGGAGGATCTGTAGATGGCTATTTCTTATTTAAAGAATTTGATTTTGAAGTAATAGTCAAAACAGGGAAGCTAAATGTTGGACCTGATCACCTGTCAAGGGTAACTAATGGAGAAGAACCTACTAACTTGGAAGACAACTTCCCTGATGCACAATTATTTTCAGTACAGGTAGTTGATGAATACATTGCTAATATTATTGAATAATTAAGTACAAGGATTGCGCCACGAGATTTTATCACTACACAGAAGAAAAATATTGTATTCAGAGCTCAAGACTATCAACTTATTGAAGGAAATTTTAGATGGGCACAGATAGCATTTTGAGAAGGTGTGTATTGGAACATGAAAGACCCAGAATTTTGGTAGAATTTCATGAAGGAATAGTTGGATGACACTATGGAGGAAAAGATACTACATAAAAGGTATTTCACACACAATTATGGTGGCCAATAGTCCATAAATATGCCAAGGAATATTTCCAAAAATGTGATGTCTGTCAGAGGGTTGGAAAACCCAACATAAGGGATGAGATGCATGTAAGGCCACAAGTGACTTTGTAGGTATTTGACAAATGGGAAATAGAAATTGTGGAACCTATTAATCCACCAACAAAAATGTCAGGAGCTAGATATATCATTATTGCAACTGAATACTTAACAATATGGGAAGAAGCAGCACCAATCAAAGAATGTAGCGCAAAAGACAATACTACGCTTCTTGTTTGAGCAAGTGATCACTGGATTTGGATGTCCAAGTATTTTAATGAGTGATAAGGCACTAATTTTATCAATAGTACCATCAAGGCTATGACTAAGGATTTTTAATTCTACCACCATAACATCCTCGAGAAAATGGAACAATCAAAGCTTTCAATAAGATATTGGAAAATGCTCTGACTAAAATCTACAATGTCAATAGAGATGATTATGACTTGAATATACGAGAAATATTGTGGGCATATAGGACCTCATGTAGGAAGTTGACAGGACAAACACCATTCAGATTGGTGTATGGGTAGGAAGCAGTAGTGCTATTAGAATTTTTGGTACCGAGTCTGTGCATAGCAACAATTACCAACATGAAAGAAAGAGGTGCAATACAGGAAAGGTTAAATATACTAATGAAAATGGAAGAGGATAGGATTCTGGCAGGATTTCACGAGGAAGTATAGAAATCAAGAGATAAATCCTGGCATGATAGACATATTAAGAAGAAGATTTTTGAGGAAAACCTAGTCCTTCTCTATGACAGTAAATTTTTTCAACATCCTGGTAAGTTTCAAATGCATTGGCTAGGGCCATATGAATTAAATATTGTCACATATAGGGGATCTATGCCGCTAAAATATTTGGGAGGAACAAAACTGAAAGGAATGATCAACGATAGTCGACTAAAACTATATAGGGACAGTCAAGCTACTAACCCTTAAAAATAACAACGCAGTGAGAAAGGCATGTATATAGTGTATTATAACAGAGATTAGGATATAAAAATGATAAAGTGAAATAAAAAAGAGAAAAACAAGAAAAAAATAAATACAAAAATGGAAAATGGAAGAAAAACACAAAAAGACACAGAAGTTGATTGAACCATAAGAAAGTGTGAAAAAAGTTACGCATAGTTATTACCATGACAAGTGTGAAACATCAGAAGACAACGCATAGGAAAATTTACACTCGGCAAAAATGCACACAAAAAGTGAAAAATAAATATGATCGGGTCTATAAAAGATGAAACACACACATTTATTAAAAACTTAGAAATTTTTTAGCATAGAGAGAGAAAAAGAGTGTGTGCCCTAGCTAGCATTTTACGCATAAGAAAGCAAGTGTGTGAATTCAAGAGAGGATGACCCCACTAAATTTCAGCACTCCAGGCTAATACGTCCAAGTTACTCGACAGGGCCAAAGGCATAAGGAAAGAATGACATAGCCTAAGAACATGGTCAAGCTGGAAGATGTTACCACCTCGGACACAGAATCAATCAGCCTGACACGGGTCAAAGAGGAAAGATCGACAATGCAACAAGGGGAAATAGGGCAGAGCTTCGGGGCCTAGAATGGTATTTCGAACCCTAACGCTGAGACCCCTGCGAAGCTTGACGAAACCATGGGACCACGATAGACCCATGAACACGAGGAAATTTTGGTCGAATATATCACCAATCGGTCGACATTCGAAAGGGAAGAAAAGGATGCAGACACAGTAGAAGCAGGCCCATCTGTTGTGGTATAGAAAATAAAGGTGCAAGAAACCATGGATATTGCACTCCCATATCTTCTAGATGAAGTGATTACTTTGGATGATATGTTGGGAAATATTCCCAAACTCAGATACTCCGACCACGATGTGCGTGACATGACCAAATTCATAGATTTTGTTGAAGAGTCATACCTATCAAACACAGGGGAAATTGGACCCCTAGGTAAACCTATAATGGAGCCCGCGCACTGGTTAATGGGGTTGTACAACTCTGGGATCATGAACCTGTTGGATATATCGCATTTCAGACACGGTAAGAATGTCAAGCTTTGTGTTAAACAACTAGTCTCCCCCGTACATGGAGGAATATTGTGGATGGAAAGGCTAGTACATATAGATGTGGCATTGATTTCCAAGGTCATAGGACTCCCTACATTCGACGTGCAACAATAGGAATACTTGGATAACAAGATGTCCGAGAAAGGAATTGCAAATCTAGTTAAAGCATAGTTTGGCACCAGTCGTGATAATAGGGGAATTGTGCTAAAGGATATCAACGATAATGTGACAAGGTTCACCAACAATCTTATGGCTTACAAACTATTGAGGAAATGCTGAAAATAAGAAGCATCAGAAGGATTTATTGCAGTAGTTGCGTAGGGTACGAAAGGAGTAATGTTTAGCTAGGAACCATACCTATTGAACCAAGTTTTGGTAGCCTGTCGATACACATAGGATAATGGAATCAAGTTCCATTACTCCTATATGATCATTCTTATAACATTGGCAAGATGGCATGAGCCAAAATTCTCAGCGTTCCTGGATAGGAAGGGGAGATGTTATGTGGTCAGATATGAGTCCCTCTTGCAGGCCAAAGATAATGTTGAGCTCCAGTTTTTTCATACTTTCCACCATTAAAACACACTCATCATTAAACCTTCTCCCCACATTTCATCAATAATATATCACTAATTACACCATAAGCCTCCATTATCTCTTGTTATTCATCCTGTGTGGTTAATACATAGATTTCCATATTTTTAGTGATTAAAAGGATGATTATACAATAGTTTTGTCGATGATGGTTTAATACTATGTTTCTATTCCCAAAAAACATGTTTTGTACTGTTCAAGTTTGGTTATATGAATTTTCCATGTTCTATTACATGTATTGTTCTTGTTCCAGTACTCGCATTGCAGGTCATACGATACTCTAAGTCATCTGGTACCAGAAGGTTCTATAGTCAATCGGCTCTTGGACAGTCATCTGTTACCCACACTCCATGTCATTCAATACTCTGTAGTGATCCGTTACTACCTTTGAGTTCATCTGGTACCATCTCTCTGCCTCTTCTGGTACCAACTTCATCCGGTACCAGATTGTGCCTATTCTGGTACTAGCTCCATCCAGTACTACCATTGCGTTGGTCTGGTACCCATAGTCATGATTTTGTTCATCTAGTACTAAAACCATGGCTACAATATTCTGGTACTAATTGTTCTAATCTGGTACCAACTGTTCTAATCCGGTACCAACTGTGCTAATCCGGTATTAGAAATAATTCAAAATTTTGGAAACCTTCTAGAGGACAATTGGGTACATGGGTTTTGTCCAGAGCCATGTTTACATGTGGACATGTGTTTCATAATTCACCCATCTCACACGAGTGGATGACCATCTCAGGGGGAATGATTCTGTTAAAATTATTGAAAAAACTCAAACTACCAACTTGCGCCTCAATTTCCATGCATATGGAATCATATCTAGAAATTCTATGAAATGGGTTTTGTCTATAATATGGTAGATTGAGTAACAAGCAAACAGTTTTTCAAAATTAGAATTGGTTTGGAAGATATGGGTGGGGACTAACTCGATTCTGCCCAAATTACAATAAACCCCAGATTTTTGAGGATTTTATCTAAAATTGTAGATTTGAAATCTGAGCATTGGGATTTGATCCCATGCACTCATCAATAATTTTTCATGTATAAATAAGCCTCATAGGGCTGTGAGAAAGAGCCATTAGTTTCATGAATGTTTTCTAAATCAGACATTTATTCTTGTGAGAAAGCTTTGAGTTGCTAGCCATGTAAAAACGGAGTTTTGATCTCAATGAAGAATTGATTGTTGTTGAAATATTGGACACCATATCCATTTGATCTGAGTTTTTTTAGCATCACTAACCTCCTAGGAAGGGCCACTCAAAGTGGTAAGTATTGCTATATTTTTTTTCTTTGTATATTAGCATTACGTTTAGTTTCTTTTCTTCTTGCATTATTGTTAAGTTTGAAATTCATATATTGTGTGTTTGCATTCTGCAAATCGATTCTTAATAGATAAAACTCAAATCAACACCCTCTCACTCAAGGCATTGGTACGTTGCATTTGATTTAGTTCAATCTCTTTCTATATGCTTTCAATTTATGAGTTTTCATGCTACTTTGTCTCTGAATTTAATGACTACGTGACCAACAGTTCAATTGCTTCACACATCGCCTTAATTTTGTCTTTTCTTATCCAATCACTCCACTAATTGTTTGATTGCTAAAATTGCTACAAAGATACACTTTCCAAATATCTCTCAAACTACATCCAAATGCTTTCCTAAACCTACACATTCCCACATTCAATCCTCATAAAGAGTACTATGTTTCTGGTGTGTCTTTTTCAGCCAGCACATTCTTTTAAACCAAATATCTTCATGCCTATTTCATTATCTACACATCTACCATTGAATTTCCTTTTAATTTCTTTGCTTCATTGATCAAATTCCCCTTTCAAATATACATCCCACTCCATTCATTACACCTTCCTTCCAGCTATGTCAAAACATATTAAAACAGATATTTAGTAGTTGTTTGAACATTTGCATTTACATGTATACATTAAAACACAAAAACATATATTTTAAAAGTGCATTTATTATTCACAAATCTGTGTTTGTTTCGCTTCTTACTATTCTTACTATAAAATACATTTCCACTAATTTCTTATATCCTTCATGATTTGATAACATTCCTTGCTTGGTCGAATGCTCTCAAGCACCATAACTAAATGAACCTCAATCCAAGATTCCACTTCTTTCCACTTTGTATTTCTGCATTACCATTCTTTCTCATTAATTTTCATTTCTTTCCTTGCTTGCTCATTGTGATCGATGCATTTGATTGAGGACAAAGTTTGAGTTTATATCTCATTTCCTTTTACCTAGTTTTTATCCATTTGATTATCTTTTTAATCACTACTGGAATCCATTGAAGGATAGGAAACTTAAGTTAGCTACTCGGGATTAATCACACGAACATCACCTTGCGATCTAAGCCTTTATAGCAATAAGTGTTCCTACGTCCCAGTGATGAATCCTTAGTGTTAATTTGTTGCAATGTGGGTTTGAAGATTGTTTTGTCGGCTTTAGATTAGGCTAGACTAGGGTCTGATCCTGCGTTTCCTGAGCCTGTACCTCAAATCTTACAATCCTTGGTTGATAATTAAATGTTGTAATTAGTAGTGCATATATTTAGCCCCAACAGATAACAAAACTCAGCAAGAAAACAATGTTGTTTTTTTAATGTTGCTAGAAGAGATACAACATCACACAACTAACATATGGTGCATACCTGTGGAGGTATTCCAGGAGACAGAAGGGATATCCAAGTTCAATACATCCAAGCACCACATGTGGATCCAAGCCGCAAGGGATCCAAAGAAGGCATGGATAGAAATGTGGTATTACATCACCAAAGAAGAAGTGGACTGGATAGTTAAATGTTGGTCTACCCAGTGACAAATGTCAATAAAAAACAATCAACAAGGATAGTCACAGCACAATCCTTTAGGCCTAAGGACAAGGATGAATAGACTCTTCAGTGAGAACAAACAACCTGACTGATAATACTAGAATAGCTACAACACAAAATCAACCAACCAAGAGCAGTGCAGTACCAAAACAACCAAAGAGAATAACAACAACAACAAGTACAAGAATCCATCCATAGACCGGAAAGAAGGATACTTCACAGGCTGGAGAAGAAAGGACTCAAGGTACAACAAGTGGGGCGCAACCCTCACGAAAAATAAGGAATTCAACGTAGGAAAAAGAGGTGCGCGAGAAAAGGAAGTATGACACAAAAGATCAGTCATCACCCTGACAGAGGATGATGCAGAGCTAGTTGCAGACAATATCCAATATAGGGGGAAGAAGTGGTCTGCATTGCAGAGGTGCAATGAGAAAATATCATGGACAATATCATATAGGTCCATGAGAATATACAACAAATATGGATCCAAGAAGAACCAACAGGCCACAACGCAACAATAGGAAAAGACACAGCGACCACCTATGCAGAAAAAGGAGAGGAGATAGTGCAATTGGTAGTCCAAGGCAAGGAGAGATTTACAATCATGCACCAAATGATCAAATTGGATTAGGAGATTGCACTGAAACCCCTGGGGGATGTGGAAAAATTTGAATTTTTCATGGCACAAATACTCACCAAGGCACTATACAGACTCTAGCCTAGCATCATGTAAGAAGTGCAGTTCAGGGCCCGCGTGAATGCCAAAAACTTGGAGGTAGGTAGAGGAGTCGTTGAATTAATTGTACAAATGACATGTGACCAATTGTTCTTGGAGAAAGAGAAAGATAAAGAATGCACAAATAAAATAGAACATGGATTAACAATGGTTTATGATGGCATCACATACAACACACAAACACCTGAGAGGAGTGCAAAGGAGAAGATCAACATTATCTCACAAACAATTGAAATATATAAGAAGGAAATTGAGGAGCTCAAAGAAAGGCTCAATTATACGACTCCTCCTGAAGTCTGAGAATAGAGAGAACAACAATTTTCACTCTACATTGTTGAGATGGAGAAAGAAGCAAGGGAAGTAGAAGAGTTTTTCAATAGAACAATGCAAATAGTGAATATCTTGGAAGAAGATGAAAAGGTCCAACAGTGGGACTAGGAAGAGGAGACAATCAACGTTGCCATACAAGAGATAAAACAACAGTAGAAAACAATGATCATCACAGAGCACTTGAAGGGCACTCAAGAAATGAAGACTCTGCAAATAGAGTTGAAAACAACGCAGACATAGAACCAAGAAAGATAAGATGAATTGAAACCACTCCAAGAAAAAGCAGCAAAAATGATTGTGCACTTGGAGGGAGAAAATAAAATTAGGGGACAGGAACAAATGGATATCGAAACATTAATGCAAAAGGAGATAATAGTGCAGACAATAGAGGCGCTAACAGGAAAAGTTGTGCAGATGAGAGAAAAATGAAAGAAACTAGCAGAAAAGTTCCAAAGTTCAGACATGGAAGTTTAGGGAGCATGCACCACTTGAGTGGCTCAGGATGAACCACATGTCAGTGTTTGGGGCCTGTTAGGTGCAGGCCTATTTTGAGAAGGAAGGCTATTTTGGGTGCAGGCATATTTTTGGAGAAAATGTCTATTTTGGGAAAGATACAATTTTGGAAAGAAGACCTAATTTTGCAGCATGCACAATAGATTTCAAGAAAGAAGCATGCATAAAAAGAAGGAAAAGAAGTATGCAAGAGAAGAAGCAACATGGTGCACAGACAAGCAAGCCAAACCATGATAGGGTTAGGGTTTTTGATAAATAATGTAAGGGATATAAGCGTGTAAAATAGTATAAATAAGAACCTAGGAGGTCTAGGCTAGAGGTTCAGTGAGTTGGTAATGGTTACTATGATTGTAATAAGGTGGTAGAAGATTCAAGTAAGATATATTTTGAGGGTTATGTCATGTGACAGAGTCTGGTGTGATCTATTCCACCTCACATAGGTTCCTTAACCCCATCATGATTGTATGATTGAAGATGTAATGCGCGCAATGCCATATTTTGCAGCAAACTAAATAAACAGAAGAGAAGCCAAATCTTTGTGGACAAAGCTTAGGAGGGGGTGAACCATAGAAAAATTGTGTTTTATGTCATGTTTCTTGAATGCTTACTTTATATCAATGTTAATTTTATGAATGAATGGTTAATCTATATGTATTAGTATGCATGCATGAGGCAAAAGATGAATGAATCTTAGTAATACTTCAATCATTACTAACATTAATGCATGAAGAAGGAAGAACCATGCCCTAGATCCCCACTCATTCCTATACTGCAAATACTTGAGTATTATAGTCACCCATAAATCTATCTCGAGTGAGAATGTGTGGTGCACTCTGTGCACAACGTTGCCTGCTGGTTTACTAGCAGGGTCGATAGTTTTAGAGGGTTTTGTTGGAAACTTGTTGAGATCTGAACCTAGGTCAAACCAAGAAGTGAAAGAAATATCTTAACCAACAGAATGATACAAATTCTCACCCTCCCAATTAAATTCGTATAACTTGCATAATGATCTTTCTCTCTAAATCCCCCCCCCCAAAAAAAAAAAATTCCCTCCAAAATTTCCCCTCAATTTTTCCCTTTATTATTTTCCCTTAAAATTTAAACACAACTTTTACTCTTTTATTTCGTTATTTACATGTTAAATACAATATTTCTCATGTTTATTTATTTATCCCACATTCATTAAACATAGTGATGGTCGATATAATTTTAGGTATATATGTAGACAATATACCTAATTTTTATTTATCCCACATTTGTTATACTAACAATCATTTATATCATATGTGTTGTATATACACAATCTTGTTTTGTCTTTTTACATTGTGTGATATCTTGGGCACATCCGAGGAGAATATAACATTTCAGAGCTTAGTTGTTTTTTAAATTCTTAGTATTTACCAAAACAACAATTATAAGATCATCTTTGATTCACATGAGAATATAACATTTCAGAGCTTAGTTGTTTTTTAAATTCTTAGTATTTACCAAAACAACAATTATAAGATCATCTTTGATTCACATAATAATTTTTCATGCGAAAATTAAAAAATCTTAATTTTTTTATATGTTTTCTAATTTATTTTTTCTAAATCCCAACTTTTTAAGAAATTGGGAATTTTTTTAAAAACATTAACAAAATGATTAAGTTTTTTTGAAAATAAAAAGATAAAAAAAGAGTCAAATTTAGGTATAGTTTTGTAAAAAAAAATATCTTTTTTATTGTTTTTTACTTAATTTTTTTTATTTTTGGCCCATGTTGATCACTGGGAAATGCCTGAGGCTTGGTCGTGGGGGATGGGGCGATGCATGGAATTTACCCATCCTCCCACAACCAAGGCATGGTCCCGACATAAGCCTAATAACTCCATGGGTCAAACTTTTTTAAATATGGGTCAACATTTTTAAATTAGTTCTTATATTCAATGTTTGTTTTTAGTTTATTATAATGTAAAAGGCTTAATTTTACTTTTTTATCTTATAGGAAAAATGGAAATAAAGAGATTATCTATGAATATATCTGGATCATGACCTGCAATAATGGCATCCAAAATTGCAATTGGAACCTCCATGAACACTAAGAAACAAAATGATAGCATAACACCTGAGCTATCAAGGGCAATGAAGAATGTTAGAGAGTGGAAATATGTGGAAGGTGAAAACAAACTAAATATTCTTGGTTTGTTAAAGAAAAGCAAGGCAACAATGGAGATCATATATATTTGTATTGTGTCGAATTAGAACATGTGCAAGGAAATTATCAGGCACTTGGCTTGTTACGAGATATATGTTTGGTGTCAGCCACAAATATTGTTTATGCACTTGTGAAACAAGGAAGAACTTATATAAATTTTAGATATTGTTTCAAATTGAGAAATTATAACAAGAATGAATGTTTTTCAAAATTATGTGCATCCATTGTTGATGACATTGAGAAAGACAATGTAAGTTTTTTATTTTTATTTTTGTGTCGTTATTATTTTTAGTATCATGATAATGTTTTAATTTTATTTAACATGGAAATGTTATATTTTAGTTTTACCGGATTTTGCTAAACAACCTTCACATATGTTAGTGGGTATTTACTCTACAAAGAATAATATCATGGATGTCATCAATGTTTTTCATATTGAAAAGACACAAGAAGGAAGGAAAAAGAAACAAAAAGTAATGGAGGTTGAACCTGCAAGAGTAGACAAAGAAGAACATGAAAGAAGAAAGAAAAATTCTCATTCTACAAATCCTAAAAGGGTTAAATTTGAAAATGAGGAAACTCCAAATGAAGATTTTTTTTAGATTAGTCCCAATGAGGTTATCACTCCTTCTCTCAAAAAGAATAAAAAAGATAAATGCAAAAGAGCGATGGTTGATGATGAATTCATTCCTATTGATTATGAATAAATCGTTGATTTATATGAAACAGATTTAAATCATAAGAGGAAGAAAAAAAATGTTGATGATGTTCAAGAAGCCATCGTTAGCTTGTATTATTATAGTGGAATTCCTAAAGGTAGCAGAGAAATAATAACACTAGGTGCTAATCTAGAGGATGGTATTATGAAAACAACACAAAATTCCATTCGAAATAGAATGAGGACGGCGAACTTACTTGGTGATGGCCACACATTTCATTTGAATGTGAAACAACTTTATAAACCAACAAAAGGGAAAGAAAAATATCAAATTAGAAAACTGCATCACTTGCATATTCACAATTTGAAAGCATTGAATAGGTACAATCCATATGCACATGTGGTTGACTACCTAGTTCTTGTTGACCCAATGGATGTTCCTACAAGGGAAGAATTTGATAGATCAAAATTTTTTGACTACAAATATTATGTGATTGGAGGAAATCATTTTGCATAGGCTAGTAGAGAATTGATGCAAGAATATCCCAATAATTCTCTTTTTGAGACAATCAAATGCATATTTGGTTGGATTACTAAGAGGGGGGGGTGAATCAGTAATAAAAAAATTTAATCCTTTTTAACAATAAAATGCAAGTGTTATATCAATGTAGCATTATCATCCAATAATTGTAGAGTAAATATAAAATGAACAAATAAACAATCATACACATACACAGTACACCAATGTTTTACGTGGAAACCCAAAGAGGGAGAAAAACACAATTTTTTTTTTCTTATATGTCTTTAAGAATTACATTCGTTGGAAGAATCAACTTCTTTTGTTTTCAAACTGCAACTGGAAGGAGCCTCCAACCCCCTAGTTTCTCAGGATACAACCTGAGGGAAGCTCCAACTCCCCAATTCTCTGGATACAACCAGAAGGAGGCTCCAACCACCTAGTTTTTCAGGCTACAACCTAAAGGAAGATCCAACTCCCCAATTCTCTGGCTACAACAAGAAGGAAGCTCCAACTCCCCAATTCTCTGGCTACAACCAGAAGGAGGCTCCAACCCCCTATGTTCTCTAGCTATGACCAGAAGGTGGCTACAACCACCTGTCCTTGCCCCATCCAACTGCCCAAACCTAGAAGTAGAATGATGGAACCACATTCACACTATCACTGTGAGATATACCACTGCACAATTGTACCAACCTATGCCACTGACCTGCAACCAACCTGTACAACTTCCATGCAATCAATTTTTACCTGAACTGAACATGTATCAACCAAAATACAATAAATACATGACCTGTAGTTCTACAAAATGCATATGTACGTGCCCTATCTGTACAATAGCCTTCGTATGTACGCATCATGTCTGTTATGCAGCCTGCGTATTCCTTATGAAACTAGGGATACACAACCTGTAGTTCTACAACATGTGTATGTACGCGCCCTATCTATACAACATCATGCATATGTACACATCCTATCTGTTATGAAGCCTGCATATACCTTCTGAAAAATAGGGTTTTCTTTCTTCTGAAAACTTCTGATTCTCTGCAACTTATTTCACATAGATCTACAACCTATAATTGTATCCAGACTATAATTGTACCCTGTGCATGCATCCTCATACATAAATTTTACACAAAATCTCTTTATATCTCTCTAGTCATGTGCCATATAAGTGTGTGTAATCGTGAACAAGTATAATAACCCTCACATGATCTAGACATCAAACCCTTTATGATATTCAACCTCTCAATACATCAACCACTTCAAAAATACAATCTTTAAACCATGTACCACAAAAACCTTAGCCATATGCCAAGAAATACAAGATGTGTCTCAACTCTTAACAAGGAGTATCAATGATAAATATTGATTATGCCAGCACTGTATTTCTGTATATCTAACTTATACAAAAGATCCCATGGAACCACTAGTCTCTCTATGGAGAATCCTCAAATCTCCATAACCATTTCTCATGCATACATCAAAATCCAACTACTTGTAGAAATAAGACATACCTTTTGAATTAGTGGATACATTTGATGTATCTAATCATTGTATACCTTCCTTGAAGCTTGATCGCTGAATATAGAACCTCGACATCTTCATATTCTCAAGTTTCTATGGTTTTACCCTCATGTACACACCCTAATACACTACCAGTCCATGTATGTATGCACCCTAATACACTGTTAGCCCACTTACACCTTAGAACTTAGGTTTTTTTAGTATTCGTTGTAATTTCAAAAATTTCGTCGTTAACCTTTCGGGCTACCTCTGACTTTCACAACTTCAGATGTATCAATGAGTACTTGCAATAATCCTTACACAATAACAGATATTCAATATGTTCAAGTGTGATTTGAATGAGAGACCCTTGCCTCTTATTTATACTTTTATGTAGCTTCCTCAAGGGGTTACCTTTTAATCATCTTAACCCACTTTATTTATTTTAGGTCTAAGCCACTTCTCACCACTTGTCCACTTAACTTAACCACTTTCCACGATTAGTAAGTTATCCTTTAAATTTATTATTTATATAATTTATTTTGCATCTACTTTGACTTATAGTACATTCATCACTTCACTTTATTATTTAAATAATTTCTTCTTTGCAACCACTTTGACTACTTTGACCTTTTGGGGCTTCTATATGACTCATGAGGGTTCTCCAACTTCACATGGCCATAACTCTCTAACCATGAGGAGTTATGTGATGTTCCACATACCACCGAAAATGGAATGACATTTACTATCCATCTAGAATAGTATTACCTGCAAATATATCAAAACGCATACCATTATCCATCAAAAAAACTTGGGTCCATTACCCAAACCTTTGTGCTACCAGAATTTCTTCAAGGGTTGAGATCAATGACAACCAACCCAATTAATCAACAATGTCCCCCTTTTGAATTGATGGAAACACTCTGATCCAATACTAAATTCATGTCATTAAATACTAAAGTCATATCACTCATGCTCCCCTTGTGACCATCGCCCACCCTGGAACCATGCCTCTGTGCTATGCATATGATAAATCTCTCCCCCTTTGTCATCAATGGAAAAGGTATCTTTTCGTCTGAGGCTACTCCCCCTAACTGATTATCCTTGGGGATACTCCCCCTGGTTGAACTCTTCCTGAAATTGATCTCCCAACCTGAACTGTCCTCTTTATGGTGATTCCATGTGTAAATCTAAGACATATAAGATAAGCATTCAAAAGAATTCATTTTGGAGTAGAAATTACTCTGAATCTCTAGCGAAGATACTCAAAGGCTTCTCTTGGAAGTGGTTTTGTAAATATGTCTTCCACTTGTTCTTTTGTGCCCACATATTAAACTCTGATGTTCTTCTTAGAAACTTGTTCCCATAGAAAGTGATACTTGAATGGAATGTACTTCATCTTGGAGTGCATCACCAAGTTCTTTGAGATACTGATGGCACTTTTATTATAACAATAGATTGGAATAGACTCATCATACTCAACCTGTATATCTGTCAGAGTTTGTTTCATCCATAGAAACTATGTACAACATGGTGTTGCTGAAATATACTTTTCTTCGGATGTAGATAAGGGTATTGATTATTATCTCATGTTTATCCATGATACTAAACACTCACCCAAGTAGAACATTGTTCCATTGGTGCTTCATCGGTCATCAATGCAATCTTCCCAATCTGCACCTGTGTAGGAAATACGTGATATATCCTTTCCTTTTGGATATCGTAATACAAACTCTTATGTTCCTTTTAGATATATGAAAATACTCCTCACTGCTACGACATGTGATTACTTTGGTGTTTCTTGAAATCGTGCCACTTGTCCAATTGTCTGCATTACATCTGGTCTAGATGTTGTAACATATAGTAAGCTACCAATCATTGACCTGTATTTCCTCTGGTCTGTAGAATTTGAATCATCATCTTTTCTCAACTTGCAACTGGTTTTCATAGGAGTGGTAATTGGTTTGCAATCTTCCATTCCAAACCTCTTTAAAATTTCTCTGATATACTTAGTTTGAGAAATAAAAATTCCTTGGTTTCTTTGACATATCTGAAGACCCGGAAATAAGGATAGTTATCCAAGTAATGAAATTTCAAATTCATTATGCATATTCTTTGAAAATATATGGCTTAACCCGTCATCATTGCTTCCAAAAATAATGTCATCAACATAAACTTCAATTAATAAAATACTATCTTGAGTTACCTTGATGTAGAGGTTGTTTTTTGCACTTCCTTTTATGAACCCTACCTGTTGTAGATGTTTATCCAATCTAGAGTACCATGCTCTAGGAGTGTGTTTTAGACCATACAAGGCCTTCTTCAATTTGAACACATAATATAGATTCTCTGACAATTGAAATCCTTATGGTTGTTCAATGTAGACTTCTTCTTCAAGTTCCCCTTTTACAAAATATGATTTCACATCCATCTGATACACTTTAATATTCTTGGAGCATGCATAACCTAGGAGCAATCGGATTGTTTCCATTCTGGAAACTTAGGAAAATGTCTCCTCAAAGTCGATTCCTTCAACCTGTGTGTATCCTTTACATACCAATCTAGCTTTGTTCCTTGTAACCTGTCCATCTTCATTCAATTTATTTCTGAATACCCACTTTGTGCCAATCACATTCTTATTATTTGGTCTTGGAACTAATTCTCGAGTGTCATTCTTCTCTATTTGATCTAATTCTTCATTCATGTCCTTATTCCAAAATTCATCCTTGCTAGCCTCTTCAAAAAAAATTGGTTCAATCGTAGGTAAGAGTGCTAGGTGCATTTGTTTTGGTTAATGGATTCTTCTTCTAGTCTCAACTCTTTCATCCTTGTTTCCGATAATCTGATCTAAAGGATGATTCTTATGTACTTGTTTGCTAGGTGTCTTTGGAGGCACTTGTTGAACTTGCTCTTCTACTTAGGTTTATTATTCTTCATATTCCCCTTCTACTTCTTATTCATCTTCTGCTTCTTCTTCCTAACGTTGTTCCATTGATTCATTTTCTTCTTGCTTTATTTCTCATCCACCTATTTCATCAATTGTTACATTGATGCTTTTCACAACTTTGTTCAACCTCATATTGTAACACTTGTATGCTTTCCTTGTACTTGAGTAACCAACAAGCACTACTTTGTCAACACGAGGGTCAAACTTTCCCATTCTTCCATCTTCTCTTTTGATGTAGCATTTGCTTCCAAATACTCTGAAGTGCTTCACATTTGTTGGTCTTCCTTTCCATAGCTCGTAGGGAGTTTTATCATTTTTGTTTCTAAGAATTACTCTGTTTTGAATGTGAAATGTTGTATGCACTGCATATTTCAATCCATTAGCATTGTTCGATCCATTTCATGTGTAATTATCATCCATTATGATAATATTCCTTTGTCTTTGAACCAATATGTGAATCCATGCTCTCGTATACTGTCATATATCTGTCCAAACCTGCTAAGTGTTCTTACGAATCCATCTATGTCCATACTATCCAAGACTCTACTGCACAACTGTCCATAATTCTGACCCATTTATCACTATACTATCATGAAGTCTTCACTACAACAATTGATTAATCTATCAAACTGCTAACTGACTTCTCTAGATATGTCTACTCTAATTATGCAAGTTGCTCGAAGAATGGTTCTTTGTTCTGTCACAACTATCGCATAGACACTCCCTATCTAATATTCATATTATGGGAGTCTCTAAGACGGATGACTGAGAACAATTCCTTCTCTAATGTGTATTCATCATCATCTTCATTGGTAGATTCATCATCTCTCTGAGCTATGACTTCTTTCCTGTGGATTCATATTTCACTACAATTCCTGAAAGTATGATTTCTTGAACCTGTTCCTTATTTACTTGTCCTTCTTTTCTTTCAGTTATTTTCCAAACCTTTATGTATCTGACGTCTTTCTTTTTCTTTGTAGAATTTTCTTCGTCTCGTTTTATTGCCAATCTTGCAATCTCTGGGACCTGGTCTTTGTTCACATGTTCTTCGTGTTTTCTTATCCATACTTTCTTATATATGATATCAGTGTTCTCTTTCATGGAAGTATCAATCATGCTTCTACAATCACTAGCTATTTGTCCATAGTTATGACATTTGTAACATTCAATATTACGTGGGGCCACATAGGAATTTCTTGCTTGAACATTTCTTCTATAATCCCTGCAATCTGCAACCCTATGTCCAAAATTAGTACAATAGAAATAATGACCATAAAATAAATTTGCATACGTGGGAGTGAATGATCTTCTTCGTGGCATAGTCCTTCTGAATTTCTACCTTGACTGATCATGATCATGATTACCTTGACTGATCATGATCATGATTGAAGTTTCTTTATGGATTGAACATGGAAGGTATTCTTAAAGATGTATCTTCAATAGTTTTCTTAGATTCTGGTTGACCATGATTCTTTCCTTTGAGCACATATACATAACTCTTTTTATTTTCTTCATTCTTCTTTTCTAGAAACCTAGAGTGCTTCTCTGCATTCTCTAAAATTGATGTGGATGTTTCTATCTCTTTAACATTCTTATTGAGATTGACGATTTTACTTCTCAATGTGACAACTTCTTCTTCAAGATGAATTTTTAATTTGATTATTTCTCTTCAATTGCTTTCTATTCTTGACCAAACTCGGCCTCATGCTGGTTTAGATCATTAGTTCTTTCCTTAAGATGATATGTCAATATATTCTCTCTCATTTATGCTTCTTCCTTCTATGCTTCTATGTTGGCTTCCAAATATTGCTTTTGATATTCAATATTTTCTTTGATCTTTCTAGCTTCTTCTAGTTGAGTTCTTAAGTTCTCGACGACCTATTGGGATTCTTAAAAAATGTGAACACTTTCATTTTGTTTCATCAATTCTTTCCTGAGTGAATTATTTTCTTCTCTTATTTCATCTAAAGTGCTAATCAATTATGCTTCATAATTGTCTTCCTTTTCAATTGTTTGTTTTTCTCATTTCCTTCATGGCATTCTATTTCAAGATGTTTGTGTTTTTCACAATTAAATAAAAACAACATACCTCTGGTGATTATGTACTCTTCATCTTCTGAATCTATTTGACATGGTGAACATAATTCTTCTTGATCTGTATATGCATCTTCTTTGACATTTTCTGAATCTGCGATGGGTGAAGAATATATGTCATGTAACTTATCCTAAAGTTATTTGGCTGATGAACATTTACCAACCTTTTCTCTTACCCAATTATGTAATCCTTCCCAGATGAAATCCATTTCTATTTTGTTATTTTTCTTCAATTCCTTCTTGACTACAGTCTTTTCCATTTTTGAACTATCATATATTGTAATAACCGATAGCCAAATATAATGCCCCTGTGCCTGTAAAAATAATTTCATCCTTATGCTCCGCATATCATACTTTAAACCATTATGACCATTAAATATTGGTACTCCATTCTCAGAATAATCCATGATCTTCTTCCAGTGGTTAAATTGTTTCCTGAAGGAACCCACGCTGATACCAATTGTTGGATTACTGAGAGCGAGGGTGAATCAATAATATATCAATTTAATCCCTTTTTACCATAAAATGAAAGTGTTATATCAATGTAGCATTATCATCCAATAGTTACAGAGTAAATAAACAATGAACAAATGAGAAATCATACACATACACAGTACACTTGTGTTTTACCTGGAAACCCAAAGCGAAAGAAAATCATAGAATGTTTTTTCTTATATGTATTTAAGAATTAAATTCATTGGAAGCACCAACTTCCTTTGTTTTTTAGCTACAACTGGAAGGAGGCTCCAACCCCCTAGTTTATCAGGCTACAAACTAAGGGAAGCTCCAACTCCCCAATTCTCTGGATACAACAAGAAGGAGGCTCCAACCCCCTAGTTTTTTAGGCTACAACCTAAAGGAAGCTCAAACTCCCCAATTATCTTGCTACAACTAGAAGGAGGCTCCAACCCCCTATGTTCTCTGGCTACAATCAGAAGGTGGATAAAACCACCTGTCCTTTCCCGGTCCAACCACCCTGACATAGAAGTAGAATGATGGAACCACTATCACACTATCACTGTGAGATATACCACTACACAACTGTACCAACCTGTGCCACTGAACTGCATCCAAACTGTACAACTTACCTGCAATCAATCTGTAACTGAACTGAACATGTATCAACCAAAATAAAACACATACATGACATTTAGTTCTACAACATGCATATGTACGCACCCTATCTATACAACAACCTGTGTATGTACATGTCATGTTTGTTATGCAGCTTATGTATGCCTTCTAAAACTAGGGATACATGGCCTGTAGTTCTGCAACATGCATATGTACTCACCCTATCTATACAACATCTTTCATATGTATGTGTTCTATCTCTTATGCAGCCTATGTATACCTTATGAAAAATAGGGTTTTCTTTCTTCTAAAAACTTATGATCCTCTGCAACTTCTTTTGCATATATCTGTAACCTGTCACTTTATCCAGAGTATAATTGTACCATGTGCATGCATCCTCATAGACAACTTTTACCCAAACACTCTATATCTCTCTCTAGTCATGTTCCATATAAGTGTGTGTAATTATGAACAAGTATAATAACCCTCACATGATCTAGACATCAAGCCCTTTCTGATATTCAACCTATGAATACATCAACCACTTCACAAATACAAGATCTCAACCATGTACCACAAAAACCATTAGCCATATGCCAAGAAATACAAGATGTGCATCAACTCTTAACAAGAAGTATCAATGATAAATATTGATTATACTAGCACTGTATCATTTTATATCTGACTTATACAAAAGATCACATCCAACCACTAGTCTCTCTAGGGAATCTCCATAACCATTTCTCATCCATACATCAAAATCCAACTACTCATAGAAATAAGACATATATTTTGAACCAGTGGATAGATCGGATGTATCTGATCACTGTAGACCTTCCTAGGAGATTGATATCAGAATCTAGAACCTCGACATATTCATTCTCAAGTTTCTATGGTTTCACCCTCATGTACGCACCCTAATACATTGCCAACCCACATATGTACGCACCCTAATACATTGTTATCCCGCA
This sequence comes from Picea engelmannii, assembly GCA_009831015.1. Lineage (NCBI taxonomy): Eukaryota > Viridiplantae > Streptophyta > Pinopsida > Pinales > Pinaceae > Picea > Picea engelmannii. Next base: position 254,224 of record ML785072.1, read on the forward strand.
TACACCTCAGAACTTTGGTTTTTTAGTATTCGTTGTAATTCCAAAAAATTCACAGTCAACCCTTCGTGCTACCTCAGAATTTTGCAACTTCAGATGTATCAATTAGTACTTGCAATAAGCCTTACACAATAACAAATATTTAATATGTTCAAGTTTGATTTGAATGAGACACCCTTGCCTCTTATTTAAAGTTTTATGTATCTTCCTCAAGGGGTTACCTTTTAATCATCTTAACCCACTTTCTTTATTTTAGGGCTAACCCACTTCTAACTACTTGTCCACTTAACTTAACCACTTTCCACAATTAGTAATTTCTACATTAACTTTATTATTTATATAATTTCTTTTGCATCTACTTTGAATTATAGTACACTCATCACTTCACTTTATTATTTAAATAATTTATTCTTTGCAGCCACTTTGGCTACATTGACCTTTTCGGACTTCTAGATGACTCATGAGGGTTCTCCAACTTCACATGGCCATAACTCTCTAACCGTGAGGAGTTATGTGACCTTCCACATACCATCATAAATGGCATGATATGTACTATCTATCTAGAATAGTCTTACCTGGAAATATATTAAAAATCATACCATTATCCATCAAACAAACTTTGGTCCATTACCCAAACCTTTGTGCTACCGAAATTTTCTACCATACTTTCTTCAAGGGTTGACATCAATGACAACCAACCCAATTAATAAACATAATTTATGTCGGTTTAATAGATTCACAAACAAGGTTATTGGCATGGGATCATAACACAGACAATGAGTACAAAATGTCTATGAATTTCATTCAAAGGGTGATATTTATGAAATATGTCATGGGAAGAGATCAAATGTTGATGTCAAGTTTAATAAGAAATGTTGTATGGAAATAGAATTCCCACTTGATGATGAAAATACAAAAGAAAAAAAACACAAAGTGATATATTTAGAGCTGTGGATAATTATTTTCAATTGGGATTTAGAATTGGACATGTATGGGATTTGATAGATAAGATCTTCACCCTTTGGAAAAATATCAGTATAAAAAATTAGAGAGTTAAGAAGGCTAAACCATTGATATGTGACACAAGTAAGACACGTCTTGACATAAAAAATCTTCCAGATGATATGACTATAAAACCTTGGAAATCAATACAAGGAATGAAGGATGATAAACTTATCATAACTATATTATTATGTGTTAGGTCGGGAGAATTTTCAATGGAATAAATGTGTGATGAATTTAAAAAGTAAGTTTGTTGAGTTATTTTTATTTATGTTAGGACAAGAAAATTATTTTTTTTAGTTTAACATATAAATGTTCTAAGTATTTTGTTATATATATCATTATAACATTATTATTTTTTATTTAATCACAAGGTGTATATGAGAATACAGGAGGAAATGGTCAAGATGTTGAATGAAGAAAGTTGGGATGGTGTTAAATTCAACTATCTAGATTCAAGCTCTACAACAATATTGAAACAATTTTTTGTTGCATTCAACAAGGTATGTTGGTTTATTAAATTCATGTTATTTGTTTGTAAGTTAATTTATTTATATTTTAATAGTTGTAGATATATAAATATATGTTTGTTTGTTTCATTAAATATTCCAAAGAAGAATGCAGATGGAGTACCTGAAACTTTCAAAAGTTTTATTCCAAAAGCCAAGTTTGAAAGAGAAAGAAGGAGACATGTTCAAAATGTTCAACTTGATGACATCCTTGATCACTACATTTGGAATGAGCTTGAAACTGTTTAATATAAAGTGATATTAGGTGATTGTGAATAACTTGCAAATATTGTTCCTAAAAAATAATACTCCCTAGTTATTGTGAATATCCTTCATGGTTATAATATCCAAAACATTGGATATGATATTGAGCCTTATACTTACCAAGATTTCAATAAAGTGGTTATGGGATTTACGGAAGTTACAACATCACCATTTTGGATATTTCTAGTATTTAATTCAAACACACAACAAGGATTAGTACAATCAAGCTTCAAGGGGAAACAAAATACAAGGATGCGGTTTATTTGGTGAGATATTGAAAGTGTATGTTTAGTAATTAAGATTGGAAAACAATTTTATTAATTCACAATGTAATTGAATTTGCACTTATTTATGTTACAGGCACAAGCCTAATATTCAAAGCTCCAATAGAGAATCATTTAAACGTGATTTTGAGAGTATACATCTTGAAACCTAGACAAAACATGATTCTTATAATTCTATTCTTGTCAATGCAAAGGATGGAGAGACTCCTAGTAGTATATTGGTATACAATGTTGTGTTTAGAAAGATAACATATGAGGATTTTTTTTCGAAATGAGAGATGGTTAACATTTATAAAATACCATAAACATTAATTAATTATCTTATAGATACATTTTCAAATGAAGGAGATTGGGTTTTGGATTTGTTCTCAGGTTCAGGTAAAAATTATGATCTAAAATTTATGAAATCATACTTCAATCTTACATTATTTTTAATTTGTCTTTTTATAGTATCTAACTTAATTATTTATTTGGTATTTGGTGATTGATTAGGTACAACATTAGCATGTTGCTTTCAGAAAGGAAGGAATTGCATAGCCATTGAAAGTGACCCAATGTAGTGCAGTTTTATTCAACAAATAATTAATGTTATTCCATCTCTTCTAGATGAAGTGCAAGAATTTGGCTTGAGGAAAGGATATTTTAGTGAATCAAAAGTAGAAAAAATGTCAAAGGAACCTCAAGTACCATTAGGAGGAATGATTGAAAATGATCACTTTGGAGAACTTGTGGATATCAAAGAGACAATGGAAGAACGAAATGGCACAATGGAAGCACAAAATCACATCGAAGAAGATGATAATGTGTCTGTTGAGAATGAAGAATTTTGGATATATGATATTGTTGATTAGTTTTAATATGTCCTTGAAGACGATGCTCGATTTTGTGAATTTTTTATGAGCTATAACTGTAATGTTTTGACTTTCAGATTTTAAAATAAGATTAAAGATGTATCTATTGTTGTTTTTTGATGAATCATTTTATTGTTTTCTTTTTCATTTTATGTGTATGTGAATCACTATACATTGGAAAATTGTATTAAATTTTGTCATTTTTTACTTCAAATGTAAACAAATATGAAAAAAAATGATAAATTTTTATAGAACATTTACTTTTTTTGTTCAATTATGTCCATAAAAATGCTTTATTTGACATGTTATTTTAAGGAATAGGTACCAAAATGTATAGGTTTTTTTATTATATATGACTACAAAATGTGTATTTTTTTGCTAAATATTAAAAAATAGTGTTATTTAACTACAATTGTTTTATATGTATTGAAGTAAAGGTACAAATGTGTTAAAAATAATGTTTTCCACTATATTTAAAAAGTATGAAAGAAGCATAAAAATAGTAAAATAAAAATTTAAGATTGAAAGAAGCATGAAAATATGACTAAAAACATCATTGAATAAAAAACAAATTAGGAAAAAATGAAAATAGATGAAAAATAAGCATTTAAAAAAATAATGTGGAAACATTATGGATCGAAAAATTTAAAATGTCAAAAAAACACCTAAAAACAGGGGAGGGGTGTGATACCAGTAGCACCATTTTTAAAAACGAGGTAAAGAATTGGAACCTCCAAAAAATGGGAACTCTGTAGAGTTCTTGTTAAGTTGGTAACTATGTTCACCCACATTATGACACATGGAAACTTTCGAATGATTGACTCATAAACGTTGATTGGGCATGTGTGGAGCATAATTTTGGTCAAAATATTATTATTTAATGAATTTTCTAATGGGAGGTCGAACCCACAAAGCTCCATCGTCTTCTCTCTTATGTTTTTTAGTAAGTGTAATATACACTTAATATTATATGCTATTAAAACTCAAATAATCCCATGCATGTGGGATAAATTTTATGACCAAAAATTTGAATTTACAAAGGAGAAAAAACGAATTTGAGACCAAGGGCTCACATTTGTCCATGGACTTGATCGATAGTGGTTGAGTCACAATCTTGCAGAGGCCATAACTTGAGCTCTCGGAGAAAACATTGTGCAAATTGTATACCATTGGAAAGGTATTTCAATGAAGAAGATGTTGGAATAGGTTTAAAGTATTGAAAATGGATACATTTGTTCTAAAAATTAAAAGAATAGTCAGCTTGTTTTCTAATGAGTTTACTTGAGAACTTAACTTCACGAGGTCATATATTGAGATCTGGGAGACAAACTTGGATAAAATATATATCGTTGGAAATCTAAGACAACGGGTATCACATATGCATTGGTTTAGAAGGATGAAAATTTTATTATCATCTCCAAAAAACTAAAACAAAATCCCCCTATTCTAAAGGGAAATTAATTAAATTTTTGGAAATAAAAGTTTATTAAGAAAATGAAAAATGATCCATTTGAAATATTTGAATGTTGATGATGTGAAATCATTAAAAACACTTAAATGAGGAATTAATTAAAGTTATCTTTTCAAGAAAAGAGTTGTACAATAAATTCAAGAAGGAAAAACCCTAACTATTCAAGTAGTTAGAAAAATTGACTTTTAAAGAGAAGAAAGACTTCATCAAGGGTTCCATTATTCAGAGGGGTGGAGGAAGAAGATCAGAAGAAAAAAGTACAACAATCAATATGCAGCAAAGTTTCTAATCAACAAAGAGAAATGTCCATTTTCTCTACTCTTTTTCTTCTTCTACACCATTTCACATAGCTTTATGCTTTAATTTCTAAATTGGGCACAAGGTTGAGTTTTTTAGTGTTCTTCTTGTATTCTTCAAAAGACTTTTATTATATGATGATGGAGTATTTACATCCATGTATATGAATGTCAAATATTTTGTAATGAAGAACATATTTCATGAATAAAACTCCACAAAGACTTATTTCGGGGTTGATTTTGATTGTATCTTGTAACTTTGAGTTTTGAGTATGAGATATTTAAAATTGACATATAAAATGATCTTATATTATAACTGTTACACCCTTTTAAAAAAAATTGACATGATCAAATTATTCTTTCCTATTTTTCGTGAAGAATATATGGATATATTTGTAAGTGATTAAGAAGGTTGTATATTTGATGTTGAGCTCAAAGATATTCTAATATTGAAACTCTCCTTCAATATGTTTATGGTTAAAAGATTTATTTCTACACATAAATATTATATCAGGTTATTGAGGAACCATATCATTTCATAATTCCAAGAAATAAATATCTAGGATTTTCTGTTTATCATTCTCCTTATTCCAAGATATCACAAATATATCTTTCATCCAAAGAGGAGTACCACCTCTATAAAAATGCAGGGGGATTTATATCCTCGTGAGGTTTTCATTTTGGTCTTAACATATTCAAATGTCAACAAGAACTTGAGAAAGGACTACATCAACTTCCTTGGTTGCAATTTGTAAACCATTTATCCATTAATAAAAGATGTACACGATTTTAATCCTTACTTGATTGTATGTAATTGTTATAATCTTGATAGGGAATTGATATTCTTATGTTATGTCGTTCGATCTATTATCCATTTACACATGATTGGTTTGGCCTTTTGAAAGGTTTCTTTGTGTATTTTTGTGTGTAGATATGTGTTGGTAAGAGAAAAGGGTGTATTCGAGGAAGATAACAACTAAGGAGTGTGCAGGGACAATCGTTAGATTATCGGGTAAACCTCTCCTTCCATTAACTCGTAGATTATTTTCATGTATAATTTAGATCTATGAAAATGTGTTGCTTGCATCTCTATTATGTCTTGGGTATAGGAAGAGCCTAAGGAAGGTAACTCATGTAGGGTTCATTTCACCTACAACATATTGGAGACTCCATTGTGGAAGTCATTGTTGTTTATTCAATTTCTTCCTCAACTTTTGAATTCATATTCTCAAGCTATTTACCTATTTTCAAACCTAGTTTTTATTTTCATTATTTCCATAAGTCTTTTCTGAGTCTGTTTGAAAGTGTCTGGACCCAAATATTATATATATGTCTCAGATCTATTATTTTTAGAACTTGCACGATCGTGATCGTAGTTTATTCATGCACACACAGAGACCAAACCCTTTTGGTCACTAGTTGCTCCATTACAGGGGGTGACTAGTTATGTGTGGTCAGCCTCTAGTCCTTTACAAGGAGTGACTAGAGATTTATGGTCGCTCTATGGCCATTAACATGGTGTGACTAGAGCTTTATGGTCCACCTTCATTTACTTTTGATTTCTTTGCAAATTTTCATTGAATACTTTCATTTTGATTAAAAGAAAAAGAAAATGAAGTGTCTCTTTTGAGTTTTCATGTGATTTGGAAAGAATAAAACAAAAAATTTGCATCCTACTTTCATACTTAGAGTGTCTTGGTACATAGTTGAAAGAGATTGTTTTTGTTTGAGATTTCATGAACATTAATTTGATAGTTTGGAATTTCAAATTTTTTCCATTTGAAAAAATAAAAGTGAAAGCTTGCATGCTTTTGGGTGTTTATTTCGAGTAAGAAAAAAAATATTTCTTCTCCTTCCTTCAGATAGAATTCATTGAAATAAAACTCTTTGCATCTCATTATTTCTACATTATTTTTGAGTCAAGTCAACACATCATTAGTTTCACCTTCGTACACCTTTCTGAGTAAAAAAAAATATTAAAATCAACCAACATGCTAATAAAATTAACTAGACATTTTTTCTTTTAGTACACCAACAATAGCTTAGAGCTAGAGTATTTAGACTAGGAAAAGTAAGCGAATTGTCCAAGACTACTAGACAAGATTTTCGAACAGTAGAGAGTGACAAAATCCAATTTCTGTATAGGCATATACGAGAAACCCATATAGCATAAGGTTTAAACATGAGGTCGCGTGCAGAAGAAAAACAAATATTACCCCTCCAAAGCTTGACCAATCGTAGTGGAAAGAACACATACTGGCGGTTTTTCTTGAGTGTTACTCGTTCATTTTTGTCTTGGTGATTCATCAATCTCAAATATGTTTGAGGTCCTCAGGAGTATTACCGGTCCACTTGTCTCTAGTACTCCAAAAGAGATTTAGAATTTTTTGTCCTATCCATACGTTCAGTCCCAACTGTCGACTATACCCCCTCGGAGGTCGACTGCAAGTTGGTAACACTAGTGGCCTTTCCTAAGTATGTACATAGGTGACTATGAGGGAATTCCCATGGTAACTAGGGCATACTTCATATCACACTTTCAACACCCTTGTAGGTTAATCCCATGAACTGAGGATTTCTTACACCAAGAAGGGACGTTACGTGGAGGTCGAGATAACTGCTTCTCATATATTCATTGACAGATTGAAATCCTATCTTCGAAGGATCCTTATATATTTTATTGTTTTGTTGATTACCTGTAGATCATTTCTTAGGGATGTGTTCTTTCAACATCCGTAGTTGGCCTTAGGGATCGTTATTTCTATTATACTTTCATCGTGGCCGACCAAAGTCTCTGAAGATCACGGAGATGCAAAGGTTGGATCCTGCAGAACACAATCTTCCACAAAACCCTTCAAACAAAGGAACTATTAATGAATAGGTTGTTTTCTAAATTAGGAGCATATATCCCCCAATGGACCATCCTGAAGGAGTGGTCAAAACCATGGAATAATATTTTCCCTCTTAAATAAATCCACCTTGGACTAGCCCTTTTGGTCAACCACTCATTGAGTTTCCATCAAGGAGTTATTATGATGCTTTTTCTACTTACCGTTTACCACCTGATATGTGTAGTAAGCAATATTTTGGCATGCATGCATCAACATCTCACTATACATATGGAATAGTGATACCCCAACTTGATCATGAGATAGTTTCCCTAGCAAATATTACAGTTGTTTCCACTTATTCTTTGTGGGAAACAAAGTTGACCCTTATTACCTTGATTCAATAGTCGGTGATTACAACTTCTCTTCCTTCATCTCTAGCCGCACCCTTGCATACACAAAGTGCATTAATTGGTCATCATTTATGGACTCCATCTAGTATAGTGGCTAGCATTATTGTTACTTCAGGTCCGATGACAAGTAGATTTTTTTTTCCTCTGCCCAATCAAGGTGCTAACCCAATGACAGTTCCACAAATTGTTCCCTATACACCTAGGTGGCATGTCAAAACTATAGGGTCACCTTTGTATGTATTCTAGTACCCCGTTGGAGGGAAGCCTTAAGCTATGGGTCAGTTCCCAACCTATGGTAAACCTCCAGTTGTAGTTGAAGTTCTAGTTGGAGGGAAACCTTTGGATGTGGGACAATATTCAATCTAGGGACAAAAACAACTTGGGGGAAACCTTCATCTATAGGAAAACAACCACCTTGGAAAAAACAACCTACTTGGAACCAAAAACCAGTTGGGGGGAAACAATCTATTTGGGATCGAAAACTAGTTGGGTAGTAGCCAGTTGGAGGTCAGCATATATTTTGGGAAAAATCCCACACTAGAAACCCACCTCACTCCTAGAGGAAGAATGTTTTGGAAAACCCTACAGGTATTTCTAGTGGTTTACCATATCTGGGAGTACCAAATAATCCATGGGGTCAACCCAATCCGGTGGGAATATCTCAGCAAGGATATTTTCCCACTTAACCGATGAACCCCATATTCCCCACTCCCCAAGTCACTTAACAATATATGGGTGGACCATCAGGCTTTAACATGTCATCCCAACCTGTGTATGGTCCTACTGGTACTCTGATGCCACATCCACATTACCAATATTCACAATCAAACCAATAAATACCTTTCTTGAATACCTTAAATCTTCCATACTTGTCATGTTTGACAAATGATCCCATACAATATGCCCCATTCTGGCTCCCTATCCTTGCCAAACTACCATCCGACATCCCGAAATTTAATGGAAAACCTGGAGAATATCCTAACAACCATGTTATGACATTTCAGGTATGGTGTTCTTCTAATCCTTGATGGATGATTCCATTCGGTTGATACTTTTCCCAAGAACACTCACAAGTTCAATGAAAAAATGGTATATTGAGCTATCACGTAAGTCCTTTGTCTATTTTAATACCCTCGTCATGGAATTTCTAACTCACTTCCAACTGCCCATGCGATATGAGACTGGTACTGAGTTTTTAACCTCGCTTTGACAATCCACCTCCACCCATATTTCTGATCATATTCATGAATCGATTCGGTGACGATGGTTGATTAAATCCATTATTCTGGACCACCTCTTGGCAGATTGGTTCAAAAATTCACTCCTCCTGCCCATTTCTACAAATGTCACCATGGGAGGCATCATAATAGAGGAGAAATCCATCAGTCATAATAAATATTTAGACTTCGTATATTCTGAGTCGAGAAAATTTTATGATATGCTCCCTCATGCTCCTCAACTGTCGAATGATCCATCAAAACCAACCTCAGGATCCCATGTTGATGGCTTAGTGGGTTCTGTAAAATCATAGTCTGCGACACAGTCACAGACTAGTACCAATACCAAGTCTCCTCTCTCTCCTACACAAAACTCTAAGGTGAATGTGGTTCAATATATTTCATCTTATCAATCCAGAGGAAAGAATAAAAACAAGGGTAAATCCAAAAAATATTCCAATCCACAGGAGAGTAAAATCACCCAATACTAGTACCAATACCAAGTCTCCTCCCTCTCCTACACAAAACTCTGAGGTGAATTTGGTTCAATCCATTTCATCTTAGCAATCTGGAGGAAAGAAGAAAAACAAGGGTAAATCCAAAAAATATTCTAACCCGTAGGAGAGTAAAAGCACCCAAGACCCCAATCTTGGGGGAAAAATAAAAGAAAGGTGAAATATCCTTGCATGGTATGTAAGGAGGACCACTTCACCAAAGACTACCCTAACCTTGTTGAGGTTCATCAACACCTTGACCGAGGGGGATCTCCTTCCCAACCATTGGTATTAACCAATCCTTTTCCCCAGCAACAACAAATGGTCACACAAGTTCCTGCACCCCCACCTAGGGGCACCACATAGTCCTCATCCATGAATATTATGATGGTTATGTTAAGCCCTAATATTGGCTCATTTCCCTTTAATACGGGCATATTATATTAGTAATTTTATTTTATTTATGTCGGATTTAGGCCATTAGTTGTAATTATACCTCCTAGTCTCCTATATATACCAAGGAGACATTTTCATTTTGAATCATCATGTACTTGAACATTTAAGTGGGGTAAAAGGAGGCTTCCCCCTTGAAGGGGCTTATTATCTGAAATTATCTCTTTTTCAAGGCATTGAGTACTTTTTCTGAGGTTTTTCTATGCTATATTGATATTTGGTTCTTAACATATGGTATCAGAGCTCAAGGTCTTGGGGTTTCGCTACTACATCTAAGACACCTTGGAATTTTCACTATACCTTTTTTTCTACAACATTTCAAAAGGAACAGCTTGGAGGATATTTATTAGATGGATCAAGGTACGTTGGGTTCAAAATTTAGCTCCCGATGCCTTATACTTTCGGAGATACATCCTATACAAGATAGGGTTCTGGAATCATCCTGAACTGAGTCATTGCGGAATTTTTTCTATAAAAACTTTTCTGTAACGTTTCAGACCCTGAAATCCATAGGATATTTACATAAATTAGTAAGGTATCTATGGTAAAAATTTCAGCTTCTGGGTTATCTTAAATTTGTAGATACACCCTGTGTAAGATAGGGTATCTGACTAGTAGTATTGACTAGTCTGAAGAAGGTGTTCTAGGTAAAAAAATAAATCATAACTTCTTCCTAGAGTATCCAAATTGAGTGGGACTAGTTGCATTGGATCTTGGACAGTCTGTAGTATTTTTGGTGCGAGTTTCAGAATTTTATATCAATTATTTTGTGCGGGGCACACTATACAAGTGAGGTCTCTTGGAAAGGAAAAAAATCGGAAAGTTGTGGGGAAGTTACCATAAATTCCACTTGGCACATCCAATTTTGATTAGACCTGTGGCATTGCAGAGAAGAAATATCACAGAACTACATAAAAGAAAGTTTCATACCCAAAAGGGCCAAAACTTGGGATATACAACAGAAGAAATATTGTCTAGTAGAACCACCTCAAAATCAAGGTTCAAAAGTGATACTTAGCCAACATGCCACCAAAAAAGGGAACTTCTACACCAAATAAGCCTCCATAAAATCCTACTTGGACTCTTGATGAAGGTGAAGAAATGTGTAGGGACATAAATGAACTACAAAAGAAGATGGATTCAATGGAAACTAAGTTGGATACTAATATGGATTCAATGGAAGCTAAGTTGGATACTAAGATGGACGGTTTAAAAGGGGAGATCATGGAAGTATTGAAAAATTTTGTAACAGAGAAGACACCTGAAAGTGAAAATGCATCCCATGAAATTCATGATGAGGACACAAGGAAGGTGAATCAAGAATGGAGAAACTCCTAATTTGGTTTTAATACTAGCCACGTTCCTAAGATTGATATGAGGAAGTTTGATGGCAAGGACCCAATCACATGGATACTTCAGATGGAGAAATTTTTTGATATCCATAATGTGCTACATACACAAAAGGTACGAATTTCTTCTTTATATTTAGAACCTAATCAATTTGTATGGTATTGATGGCTTTGTTCTCGCAAATCACTCATCACTTGGACAATTTTCACAGAAGAATGATAGCACACTATGAGGATACAAGG
>ML785072.1:275829-292691 GCA_009831015.1 Picea engelmannii
AATATGTGCAATCCTATCATATAGTTCTGCCACTTCTTTTACTTCCTACGCTATGTTATCTATGTCTGCAATATCATCTTCCTTTATTTGTTCCCATACTTCTGGAGGTGTGTTTGGAGTTAGTTCTCCTATTAGGTCTGTTATCTCCAGTTTATATTTCTCCAATATCTGTGAAATCTTTTGTATCTTCTCTTCTACTAGGACCTCCAGTTTTTGTTCGCAATCTAGTATGTGCCTGTATACTTTAGCAAGATGTTTCTCTAACTTATGTGTGCATTTTTTCTCCTCCTCCTTCTCCAGTGTCATATTCTCACAAGTCACTTACAAAATCTTCTTAACCTCTCAGTTGAGCGCTAGGTTGGTGGCATCCTCCCTAGCTCTAGATTGAACCTTATCCATTACGTTCTCTTGTAACCCGTATAATTCCTTTGTGGGTATGTTTGTCAACTTTTGGTCCACTTCCTAAACTGATTCTCCCAGTTTCTTCTTAATCTCTATCATTTCATTCATAAACTCATCTTTTGAACTTGGCTTGTAAAATTCATTGATTAATTGCCTCTTCACATCAGCTATAGTTGTAGGCATTCTTGTTGGGTTATTTGTTGAGAGACCCATGTACCAGTCTAATGCATGTTATATGAATGTGATTTCCAACTGCATAACCTTTGTATCCTCGTATGTAATATTCTTTTTTCCCCATATCTTCTCACAAATGAAAAAAAAAAATATGGATCGTATGACCCGTCCCCTCGAAACTCTAGTAAGTTGACAGTTAGATATTGTCCTTCCATTGTGAAATATGTTGAAACACCACCTCCACATGGTGTATATACTTGAATGCAACTGGATGAACTTACACTTCTGCTACTAGACCCACGTCCTGGAAAAAATATTCTACCACTAATTACTTGTTTGTTAACTGTTTTTTCTTATTCAGTTTTCTTAGTCTCGCATAAGGTTGTGGGTTCCACACTAATTGTGATCTGGAATGGAGATCCTTCACTTACACCAGACCCATGAACTCTAGTTTTCCTCTCATATGTGGCACAAAATATATCCTCAATATTCCATGTGATGCGAAGATCATCTACCTATTCCTCATCATTGTCCAAGCCCTCTCACTCGGCTACTACCATCTTCTTCATATTCATCTTATACTAGTAGGGTCATCTGTTGCATGTCACACCTGCACTCCTTATGATTTTCCTAGTTTTTTCATCATCCATCATTATGGGGTCTATTTCCTCTTTCTTCAGGCTACTCTCCATATCTTTCTTCATTTCTCAAATCTTCCTTAGTGCTTCCCCAAAGTCCCCCATGCGCACAGAGTGATCTAGTTGTTTGATTCCATGGTCATCATTCCTTTATCATGTAATAATACCTTGATCGACATGTAGAGTGACCTAATGTACCTCTCTCTTGGTCCCCTCAAGAAATAATGCTCTACAAAAGTGTATGCTTTGTTGTATCTACTGCAAACTCAATGATAAATATCGCAGTGATGTTGTCTAACCAGAAATCTACTGTGTGAGTGAATTTATTATTAAACATTTCCAACTGTGTAGTATTTTCAACATTCCATTCTACAGGCCTGATCTGATTAGTCAAATGGGTATCCTTCAACCTTAACAACCACTCTTGTAATAACTATGTAAAATAACATAAATATGTTTCATGCAAATCAATAAATACATACCTCTATAGGTACTAGCGCGGTGTATACTTGGAACCCTTATTATCTTTCTATGCGAACTCCAACTAATTTGTCTCCAACCATTTTTCAATCTCTTTCTTTGTAGGATTCCATGGCATAAACATACCTTTATACCACTACATATTCTTCACCAAACCCCTTCCTGGATTTCCTTCTATGTTCTCCAACAAAACCCTTATTTCCATAGGCCCTTCTGGTAAACCAGAAGGCTACACCGCGCACATAGTGCATAGTGCAGTCTCACCCAAGATGGTTTATGGGTGACTTCAGGACGCAGGTGTCTGTATTCATGGAAGGGATTGGGTTTTTTCTTCTTACTTATACTTCTACTTCACCATGCATTTTATTACAGTGTTCATCAGATCCATTCATTCATTCATTCTACATATATATTCTAGAGTGCATTGTAAGTAAAATCATTCATTCATCTATCTAACCATTGAATCATAACTGCAGAAATAGTAAAGACATTCAGACACATTGCACACATATTTTTATCGTGGTTCACCCCCCCTAGGGCCAAAGATGATTTTAGGGGATAAATTTCACTCATGGGCTAAGTTTCCAAGGTTTTTCCCAAAAAATGATTCGTTATTCTAAAAATGATTCGCACAAATTCTATAGGATAAAATTATTTTACCTTAAAAATTGACAAAATGTTATATAAACTCTGCAAAATCCTTAGAAATTTGAATATTTTTACAAAAATATCATCAAACATTTTATACTTGGCATATGAAGGATTAGTAAGATTCTACAGGGTTTCTACATTTAAAAAAAAAAATCCATCTTTAAAATCATCCCTGCCTGGGGCTATATCCACAAATATCTTATTTATTTCTTCTTCATCATCAAAATGGTGTTTCATGCATTACATCATAGACTAATAGACTGTAGTGAGGCGGACCAGAGTCGCACCAAGATCCACAGCTTGTGACATGACCCTTAGCTATATCAACTCCATCCAAGCTCCACAACTCTCACCAAATTACTGAATTAAAACTCAAAAAGGACTCCAAAAGATACCAAATATATGATAGTACTCTCGCTCGAGATCTATATGCCTCAATCTACCTCCTACATATTCTATCTAGACTACAAAATTGTGTTAAAACCCTTACAATACATCAAAAACCCTAACCCTAACATGGCTAGGTTTGTCCACATCTACGCTAGATTTCTGCAAATCCTTCCACGCAAGCTTCTTTTCCTCAAAATATGGCTTTCTCTCCTTCTTGGTCCAATCTTTCTTGTTTGTTTCATTTTTTTCAATCTTGACTTTTTTCTCCACCATGGGCCTCTGCCAAAACCTCTAATTTTAAAATTTTTAGCCTTGTAGCCTTCAATGTCTATAGGTTTTCCATTTGTGAGCTGCTTAACCATGAACTCTATGTCTTCCATAGAAAAAAAATCATCCTCTATAGGAACATTTGGAATGGTTTTGAAGGAATTAGGGTATTCATAAAGACGTTTAAGGTAGGAATCCCAGTCCTTCAAGGTAATCATATTATTTTATTTAGATTTACAAATTAGAAGTTGCCTCCACAACTTCTTGGGACCAAGCTTAGACATGTGTAAAATCTCTCTTGCTTTATATTTATAAGTACCTTTTTTTCCCTTTTAATTATGGATTTGTATGTATTGATCTTATCGCGTTTTAAGGACTCATTAGTAGCATTCCTAATGTTTTTCCTAGCAATTTTAAATTCGTTATCATACCAAGGGTTGGTTGTTCTATTATTCTTTTTACATGACACCTCGAAGGACAAGTTGTTAATGGAAGTGGAAAGGGTAGTTGTAAAATTATGATAGAGATGTCCAATGTTCTCCTTATAAGTTAGGAGATAAAATTCACGATCTTAATCCTTTAAGAAAATGTCAACTTTACTTTTGTCAAAAGGTAGGTGCTTTTTATTATCAAAGTTTTCTTCAATGGGGTTTTTTCGTGTGACAAAGTTTAGAGTTAAGGTTAAAGGTATATGATCAAAGTTGGGTTCATGGTCATTTAAAAGGTCAAATTTTACTATTTGATTGGATACAGGGATATCATATATCACATAATCCATGACACCACTACCTAGCCCATGAATACAAGTCATTTGATTGGAGTTCGACCACTTAATTATACCATTGCAAATTATTCGGTCTTTAGAACTACAGATCTTGACTATATCTATACCAAACACATTATTGGTTAGGTATTTAGAGTATATTTTGTATCTATTAGCTAAAACAAGGTTATCATCTATCCATAAAGGATTAGGGTCGCAATCATTGCATAAAAGAATGACTTGGTTAATTGAAATTCTAGCATTAAAGTCTCCTAGAAGGAGGATATTACCTTCCTTTCTTAGAGCATAAATATATTTTTATCGCATTTTATAGGGACTGTTAGCACATAGGATGTACAGGGATCATTTTTTTTAAGTTTATAGGTTTGATTCGTAGGTTCTTTTTAATTTTGGTTTTTAATTCATGTCTTATGTAAATAAATTATGTTTTGATTGTTTCATGAGTCAATACAACTGACCCTAGTCCATGTGAGAGTCTTGGTGTCATGATAAGTGGTCATCATAATTAGAGAAAAGGGGGTAAGAGTTGGTCATACCCTTGGTTTAAAGCTCATCATTATCAAGTTTCTTGTCTCAAAAGGGTGTGAAAAGGGTTCTTATGTTGTATTTAATCGTTTGAGGGTCAAATCATGTGCCAAGTCGACCTGTTGCAAACTCGCCTGAAAGTTCACAGTGAATCAAGAAAGTACATCATGCACTAATCGCATACAATTATACTTTGGAAACGTGTAAATGAGTATCTTATTTTTTTCAGTTCCATTTAGTCATCATTTTTTTCAAGTCGATTTCAAGAGGCAAGTTTATCATTTTCAATATAGCACATTGCAAACTGGTTTGAATTATGGTGTTGTGGATTTCCTGTAGTAGATGAAGGTGGATTACAGGCTTCCAGGAAACTGTCAGTTTAACTCATGAGACAATAGCTGAAACTTCAGATATACGAAGTACCATGTTTAATAATCAATTGCACTATCTGAAGGTTTATTATATTGGACTCTAGTCGTTGTGATTTTAATTGTGCGCTGCAAACTGTTGCATAACATTTGCATTGCAAACTTATTTCACTTGATCAAAACCTATAATATTTGTATCTTGAGCCTTTGCAGACACAATTTTCTTTCTTTATACAAACAATATCAATTTGCAGTCATTTCTTACAGCCATTACCTTATCCACTACATTTTCTTGTTAGTGCTACACATTATATGCATTGAAGGTGTTGCGAACCCTCTGTTTTCTCACTTGACAAAACCCTCATTGACTATGCTTTCACTCAAGTCTGGGGTTTTATCTTTTTCAAATTCATTTTCCTTTTCAGACTTGTGGATTTTCAAACATTATTTTACTAAACCCTAGTCTAAGATTGTACGTTGAAAATTTGATTGTGCACTACAAACTTAATTGTGTGATGAAAACTGAAGGATCGCGCTGTGAATCCTTTGTTCTACACAGAATTTCCATGAACCTTTGTTTGATTGCAGTTTCATCTAGGATTATTGTTCTTTCCTCTCATCTCCTACTTGCAGTCATTTCATTCTTTCACTATTGTTGTGCATGAATGTTTCATTTAGTAAAACCTCATTGTGCAAAAGCAAATAAAAAAAAACATAAATCTTCATGTCTTCATCATTCATCTGATAACAACTATTATAAAAAGGGAAAATGGTTTTCAAACAACTATCACGGATAGTCAGTAAGGTAATAAGGTTCACAAAGGGGGAGAAATTGTCAGGGTTGAGCCCCATGACTTGCATCTTATAAATTTTGAACCATTTTTCAAAGAAGCATTTCAGAGAGTGGGATGCTTGATGTTTTGGGAGAAAATGAAAAGAGGACATACCGAGGTTGATAATCAGTTTGCACTCAATTTCAATGGGACAAATACTAAGGTGGATGCATTGGAGTTTGAATTTTCGGAGCAATCTATCTCCATAGCCACAAAGATACATGTTCATGGTGAAAAATGATTTAAAGCCATGTCCTTGAATTCTACATTTTGCAAGGATTTCCTAAAACTTGAATATCAAGGAGACAACCTATCCAAGGGAGTGACAAGAAGTGATATGCTGGAGTATTTTGACAAAATTATCAGAGGTATTCAGAGGTATTTCACTTGTGAAGGAAGGTTCAATATGGTCTATCAATACCATATCAAATTGTTACTACACTTTACTGGGAAAGAGTCGATGAACTGACCATTTTATCTATTTGGGAGCATTGGGAAGATGTGAGATAAAGTCCAAGATAAATTGAAGCAAGTGGATACTGGTGTTTTTCATTGTGGTTTAATCAAAATGATAGTATTGGAAGAGTTGAAGAAGACCAATATTGGTTGGGATGTTTTCCTAGTTGCATCAAGTTTTCAGCTAGATGTTGCACACACACCACAGTAAAAAAGACAAACACCTACTGCTGCTGAGAAGAATGTGAACTCAGAGTCAAGTAAAAATAGGAAGATGACCAAAAGGGATAAGTCCATTCAGTCTACTGATAAAATGTTGAATATCCATCACAACCTCCTAATAGATAAGTTTCTCCTTTGAAAGAACTTGCACCTATGGAAACATCATCTAGTAAATTAAGGAGTCTGAAGGGTAAGAAGCTTGTATTTTCTTCACCTGTTGTAGTAGAAGTTATCAATCCTAGAATACCTTTCAATAGAGCAACAACTAAGCAGCATATTCTTGTGGAGGAGGGTACATCCAAAGCCTCAGCTCAAAAAAAGGATAAAACCCAGCCTTCTAAGAATCCAATAGAGATTATTGAGATCAACTCCCCTTCTCATAAAATTAATAATACATTCAAAAGACTGATGAGGCAACTTAAAGAAATAAGAGATGAAAATGAAAAGTTCAAGAAGGAAAACTTGGAGGCCCAAATCAAGCTGAGGAATTCTTTAAATTTATCTGAAGAAACTATTGATAAAGAAAGATATATGGTGAAGATATCATTACCTCTACATAGGTAGTTGAATAATGTGTATAGGAAGAAAAGAGCTTGCCAAACTGAAATCAAGAAGTTGAAAACAAAATTGCAACCATTCAAGGAGTAGATAGCAAAACAAAAATTGGATATGTTAGCTCGTTTGGCTACTAGAATAAGCACAAGGAAAATATGAAGACAAGACATCATTTCTACATCAGCGTCAACATTTTTCCATGGTTTATTTTATACACAGACTTATAACCCTGAGCAATGATTTTTGTCGTAAACTGCTATTACCATATTCATATGAATTATGCAAAGGTTACTTTATGTTTCAGAAGATTGTAGCAGGTTATAAAAAAAGGTCTCCCAGGTTTTTTTACGAGTTTTGACAATTGAAATCAGTTTTGAATGTAAAATTGCACCTACAGGAAAGTTCGCAGCATGTGCTATTAAAGGTGCTACAAACTGGTTGTTTTGGTGCAAGTGCTGTGAACTGGTTGTCACGTGAATTTTTGAGTTGATGAAGACTTCCAGATGTCAGATTAAGTTCGAATAAGCTCCTCAAGAATCAGTTGGACATCAAGAGAAACCTGCCTCAAGGATCTACCTTCAGTTAAGTTACATGCAACAAGTTGTCAACAGTTGCATTCAATGATGCCAAAAAATACCTAAAATATAGCATTCTTGTTAGATTTGTGTTGTGCTCCTAGTGCCATGCCTCTCTAAGTCACATGATCCTATGTAGAATCTAGGTGGTGGATTCTAGAGATATTTTTATATGTTTTGTTATTTAATATGTATTGTAACTCCAATAGAGGGTTCAAATGGTTGTAGAGTGACACTGTTATCTTTATTTTTAAATGTAACAGAGTTTCCAGACTGTATGTATCATATTTAAGAATCTTGAATAATGAAGGATCGATTTCTTCTGCTACTGTCACATATGTGTTTTTATCTCACTTTGATTCCTTTTCATGAAGGATGCATCCTTGTGCTTGTTCCTTACTACAATGAATGCTTTATTTTTTGTAATTGATTAAAGTATTATCAAAGTGATCTCTTGTTGATTAGGAGGTTCCTATTTAATGAGATTTTTGTTATATGTGTTTCAAAACTACCTCATGTAACCTAATGCATATATTTCATATTTTCTACTAAGTCTTTCACCTTCCATTTGATATTTCTAATATTGATTTGAGACTATTTAAACCTTGCTAGATAGTGTGTATTTCATGGAGGTTGTGTTGATATTTTAAATTGATTGTCTCACCCATTTGCTACACATTGAAAAAATTATTATCCTTAACAAAACTATAAATTTTATAATGGGTATTAGGCTCACACCTACAACAGTCTAGGTGAGACTTCTAGTGCTAACATGGATAATTTTATCTAGATTGTTTTTCTTATAAATAGTAGAATTAATAGGTGCAAAATAATAAATCTCTATATCAATCTTCTTAGCATCGGTGTCTCATATTTCTATCCAAATGTATTGATTGAGAGGATTCTATCTTATGAATCTGAATATGAGAAGAAATGTTGTTTTTTATATAACACGATATGCATCCAATCCTTCTATGATAGAAATTATTGTTTCATACCAAACACTAGAAAAAACCTTCTATGTTAGGGAGCTTGTTAGGATATTTAGACACTTAGGAGTTAGTTAAGATCTACTTGTTCTATTGTTTCATTAGGTAAAAGTGTGTTTTCTAGTGTGTTTCTTTAGTATGAATTTGTAGTTAGGAAATATGACGGTCATGATATGTTCCCGACATAGAGTGATCCAACAGTTCATACTCTCCTTGATATTAACGACCATTGATCTATGGATTAACACCCGATTCGTCCATGATATATATTTAAAGATCATGTAGGGTCATTTTTCGATGATCGATTGTGAGAAACTCTCTTGTAAAATCTCTTTGTAATCTTTTTCTTTGCAATAATAAACTGCTCCAAGTGGCCACGTTGGTTGGGGCCATGGATGTTTCCCCGTAGGGGTTTTACCACGTGAAAACATCGGTGTGTTGATCATTGATCTAGTTATGTGAGTGGTTACTGAAGGTGGTCGTCCTATGTTGGAATACCTGTGTTGTTGAACATGGTATCAGAGCCTATTTAAGACCCGCTCATGTTGTAGATCGAGATCGTGAAGATGAGTTGACTCATCTCCATTTTCTGTCATTTTCATACATTTCTGGGATGAGAGGACTATTCCATTGCATCTGTAGCACTCATTTCATTTAGGAACACTTTTTGTTTCACTCAAAAAGGTTTCTGTTTGCCCAATATACGACCATTACAGTCAGATCCAGAGGTATAAAGTTTGAATACGCATTTTTTTTAATTTTTTGCAAAGAAGTATTTTGGTTTTATTTTGGTTTTGTATTATTTATTTCCGGGTTGCTACTCTTTTAGATCTGCGTATGATCTTTTCCACGTGCCTTGTGCGATCTCGAAAAATCAGAAACAGATAGGAAAATGTGCATCTTCTGGGTAAGCTAACCGAGATCTAAACCTTGTTGTCATCGAGAAGTGAAATTTTTTTTGTGTGTGAAAAGAGTTTATTTTTTGCATGCTCTCCAAGGCCATATTTAACAACAACAACAACAACCCCAATCCTCCTTATAAAAATTACAATATGTTTTTCTAGACCATTTGGTTAAACATTGTCTTATTAAGTAAGAGGTCTTGAGTTCAAGTCTCTCTTTTGTTACCTTTTTTGAAAAAGTTCATGCTAAAATTGTAAAGTGTATTTCACTTCAAGTATAAAAGTGAATCACTATAAGTAGCTTTAATATTTTATTCTAGAAGTTATTTATTTTGCATGAAGCTTTTCTTTGTAAAAGTGAATTCCACTTCTCTTTATAAAAGTGGGTCACTTCATAAAACAACTTACACTACCACGTGGTCCCTTGGTTACCGTTTATGCCTTTGTTTAAAAGGGCATAACTCTCACATCCGAAGTTCATTTTCAGTGTCGTTTTTTTTAAAACTGCATAACTTTTCGAGATCTTTCCATTCAGATCATCATTTTCAGATTTTAAATCAGTATTATCTGCATATTTAATATGGCTTCTACAAGTAATCTCTTACTTACCAGCACCAACTACTTCCAATGAAAAACCCATATGGAGGATTTATTAAGAATTAAAGGCTTGTACTCGATTACCTTGGGAAAGGAAACAACACCCAATGACGCTGATAAGAAAGCCAAATGGGATAATAGGAATGAATAAGCACGCGGATTAATCGGAATGTCCATATATCTTGATTTAAGGTTCCACCTTCAATCCATTGATAAACCCAAAGAAGCTTGGGAAAAGATTGAATCTGTGTTTGGTAAACACAATATTATTCGAGCACAACAATTAGAAAATCAAGTACTAACTTTGAGTCCAAGTGATTTTTCTTGCACTGAAGACTATCTATCTAAGTTTAAAACACTCATAACTTTAAGTGAAGAATGTAAGATAAATATAGGCGAAGATTGTTGCATTTATCTTATTATTTCTAAGATAGGTTGTGCATATTTTGTGTTTGTATCTACCTTTTATGCCATACATGAGGTTGTAGGGACAACTTATGAAAAACCTAGTCTTGAGAAATTTTTTGATTCTTTGATTAGAGAGCAAGATAAGCTAGTACAACTTGGAGTGATCAACACTACAGGTACCTCCAACAAAGCCTTAGTTGTCCATCAAAAAGATAAACCCAAGAATCCCAAGAAGCAACATCCTCTCCAAAACAACAAGAAATATAAGGGTCCCAAACCCACTCAGATAGCTTTTGCTCCTAATGGGGACAAAGGAGAAAAATATAAAAATAAGAATACTAACATACATTGCAACTTTTGTGATAAATATGGTCATGATGAGTCCAAATGTTTCAAGAAGATGGCAGCTTTAGAAGCAGCGATGAAGAAGCACAACATCGGTATTGATTCTACTTCTTCTTCTCATGGACATGCACTTTCTTCTTCTGGTTTCTCCTTCAATACACCTTCTACTTCTACTTATGATAAGTGGTTTATTGATTATGGAGCATCTTTTCATATGGCTAAGGATAGAGACATATGTTCTACTCTAAATGAATGTAACACCAAGAAAATATTTGTTGGTGATGATAGATCTCTTAGTGTTGAAGGATATGGAACAGTACAAGTAGAAAATGGCCATTTCAATGATGTATTATGTGTTCCAAGTCTTTCTTGTAACCTTCTATCAATATATCAAATCACTCATTCAGGTGAAGGTAAAACCATAGAGTTTTCACCTCACCAAGTTGTAATCAAGGATCTAAAAGACCCTAATCATGTTCTTGAAACTAGAATTGATGATGATATTACTAGGTTGTACATGTTTGACAACTTTGGGTCCTCATCTTTTTCATCAGTTTTTATTTCTCATAGCGATGACTTGAGCAAACTTTGCCATGAGCGGTTTGGTCATCTAAACTATCTCTCATTGAAACAACTATGTAATCAACAGATGGTGACTGGTATTCCTCTTGTTTTATGCAGAGATGGTGTTTGTGTCAGTTGTGTTCTTGGAAAACATCATCGGGACAGTTTTGAAAACGTGCATCTTGGCACACCTCGGGTCCTTTGCAGATTGTTCACGGTGATTTGTGTGGTCCACTTTCTTCTCCTTCTATTTCTTCGTGCAAGTATTTCTTAACTTTCATTGATGAATTTTCCAAACGTAGTTGGTTTTACTTCTTAAAACTTAAGAGCGAAGTTTTTGACAAGTTTTTTGTCTACAAGGCCCTTGTAGAAAAGAAATCTAGACCTCAAATTCAAAGGTTAAGAACAGATAATGGAGGTGAATATGTGAAAAATAATTTTACAAATTACTGCACTACACAGGGAATCCAAATGCAACACACTGTTCCATATACACCAAAAAAAAATGGTGTTGTTAAGAGAAAGAACCACACATTAAAAGAAATGTCTAATTGTATGATCCAATCTAAGGGATTAAGTCTAAAGTATTGGGCAGAATCCATCAACTGTGCAAATTGCATAGTAAATCGCACTCCCACAAAGACTCTTAAAAATATAACACTAGAAGAATCTTGGACTAAAATTAAACCAGATGTAACTCACTTCCATGTATTTGGCAGTATAGCATGGGCTCACATTCCTGATGAGAAAAGGAAAGCATTGCATCCTAAAAGTGAGAAGTGTATATTTGTTGGCTATTCTGAAGATGTCAAAGGTTACAAACTCCTTCAATGACATTGTAATGAAATTATTATTAGAAGAGATGTTAAATTTGATGAAAATATCTTGGCCCACGAGCCTAATTCAGCGTTTGTGCCTTCTTTGGCCTACGAGCCTAATTTGGCGGTTGTGCCTTCTTCGTCCTACAATCCATCTTCGACATTTGTGCCTTCTTAGGATCTATTTTCTTCTTTAGATCATGACAGGGAGGATAAAAATCCACCTCTACCTTCTCACCCTTCTCCAGATGAGTCCTTTGAACCTAAACCAACACCAACTCCACCACTTCTGAGATGGGTCCGTTCAACACGAGAATCAGTTGGTGATCTTGTTGGTGATCCTTCAGATCAATGTCGAACACATTCATAGTTCTAGTGAGCCTCTTCTCTTTTGGCTCAAGTTTCAGAAACTCATGATCCATAGATATTTGCAGAAGCTTCAGGTCATCCAGATTGGGATACAATAATGAATGAAGAGTATCTTTCTTTAATGGCAAACAATACTTGGGATATTGTACCTCTTCCAAAAGGAAGAAAACTCTTTATATGAAAATTGTTCTACATAACTAAATATGCATCATATGGAAGTGTTGAAAGACATAAGGTTCGATTAGTTGCCAAAGGATTTTCCCAAGTTGAATGAATTGACTATAATAAATCCTTTGCCCCTGTAGAAAAAATGAATTCCATCTGCCTTGTTCTTTCCCTTATTGCCTCACATAAATGGGAGGTCCATCAGATGAATGTTATATTTGTCTTCTTGCACAGAGATTTGCAAGAAGAAATATACATGGAACAACCTCCTGGATATGTCCAGAATGAATCTATCCTTGTTTGTCGCCTTAAGAAATCTCTTTATGGTCACAAGCAAGCTCCCCGGGCTTGGTATGCCAAAATGGACAGCTTTCTTATTGCCACTAGATTCTCTAGATGCCATTATGATCCTAGTGTCTATACCAAGAAAGTAGGAAGCCATCTCATAATACTTTTCCTTTATGTTGATGACCTTATCCTTACTGGTAGCGACTCAAAAATTTTAACCATGTGAAAACAAGCCTTAAGATGAAATTTGAAATGACAGACTTAGGCTTTTTGCACTATTTCCTTGACCTCCAAGTTTTGCACACCAATGAAGGAATTTTTATTTCCTAGTCTAAGTATGCTTGTGACCTTCATTACTTTCACATGGATGATTGTAAACCAACCCCTTCTCCCTTCCAATCTCGATTCAAGATTACTGCCACCTGTATTTCTCCTGAAGTTGATGCCACCCTGTACCATCAGTTAGTTGGTAGTCTCTTATACTTGACTCATACCCATCTTGATCTTTCCTTTGTTGTTGGTCTTGTTTCCCTGTATATGCAAATGCCCCATGAAAGCCATTGGAAAGAAGATAAAAGGATACTTTGCTATTTTCATGGTACAATTCAGTTCAAGATACATTATAGTTAAAGGGGGAATCCTTTATTGGTTGATTTCACTAATTCATATTGGGTCGACGACCCTAATGATCGGAATTCTACTGCAGATTATGTTTTCAGCCTTGGTTCAGGACCTGTCACTTGGGCCTGTAAGAAACAACAGGCTATTGCACTTTCTTCAGAAGAAGCAGACTACCGAGTAGCGGTAAATGCAAGTCAGGAAGCCTTGTGGCATCGACAGATCCTTTCAGAGTTTGGATTGTAGCACCAACATCCGACCACCCTTTGGTGTGACAATCAGAGTGCCATCAAGCTCGCCAAAGACCGAGTTCAACATCAGCGTAGCAAACACATCGAGCTACACATGCACTTCATCAGAAAGCTCATTCATGATCAAGTTATTGAAGTGCTCTTTTTCCCTACAGAACAAGTTGTAGACATTTTCACAAAGTCTCTTACAAAAGTGAAGTTTTCCAAACTTCGGTCTATGTTAGGAGTTCAGGAAGTTGTCATAGAGGGGGGATAGGCTCTAATGCCTCCTTCCTTCTCCTATTGTGTCACTATTGTAAATCCTTCAATCCTATCCCAAGTTGTTCTTAAGGGGGGATGTTAGGATATTTATACACTTAAGATTTAGTTAAGATCTACTTGGTATATTGTGTCGTTAGGTAAAAGTGTATTTTCTAGTGTGTTTCTTTAGTATGCATTTGTAGTTAGGAAATCTGACAGTCACGATATGTTCCCGCAATAGAGTGATCTAATGGTTCATACTCTCCTTGATCTTAATGGCCATTGATCTATGGCTTAACACCCGATTGGTCCATGATCTCTATTTAAAGAGCATGGAGGGTCATTTGTCGATGATCGATTGTGAGAAACTCTCTTGTAAAATCTCTCTGTAATCTTTTTCTTTGCATTAATAAACTGCTCCAAGTGGTCACGCTAGTTGGGGTCATGGATGTTTCCCCGTAGGGGTTTTACCATGTGAAAACATCAATGTGTTGATCTTTGATATGGTTATGTGAGTGGTTATTGAAGGTGTTCATCCTCTATTGGAATACATGAGTTGTCGAACAAAGCTTAGACTCTTTATACTCCTAAGTTTCAACTAGAACAATAATATCAATATCACTCACTATCCAACTTAACATAGGACCTTTGTGCCATGGAAAACCACAACAATTCCAAAAATGGATTCAGAGTGTCCCACATTCCTATTTATTATTATCATAATGGTCTCTATCCCTAACAATAGCTTTTCAATCTCTAATTATTGTCGATTTTCCTTCCTTCATGTTTTATTTTACCTTTTGAATTTGCTTCCTTAATTCAATTTGGTCTTGTGGAGTGATGTCTTCATTTATAAATATTCTTGACCCTTTTAAACTTTGAGATTCACTAATTATGCCATATTTATGGTCATTACATCTTACTTTGACTTGGAACAACCTATATTTATGTTAGATTTTTTTCTGAGCCTCTTTACTTATAGGATGTAAGTTGTTTCAATTTATGATTTATTTTTTAGTTCTTCTTTTACTATTGTTAGCATGTCCTTGTCTTGTTGCTATTTTATACCAAATAGTTTATTTTGTTATGCTCATGATCCAACTCAATTATCTTATTTATTTCCTCTTTGATGGGTTTGATATCCAATTTATTTTCCATATTAATTAGGGCTGCACTGTTAGTTAGTTTTTCTTATAGCGCTTTAATCATATCTCTCAAGTTGATATTTTCTTCAACCTCTCCTTGTCAGGTTCATTATTTATGTTTTTCGAGTTCATGTATTCCAGCCTCCATTTTCTGAAACTAAGTCACAAACCATAATATTATTTTCTCTATGTGCATCTGATTATTGTCTTTTAACAATCTAAATTTGTTATCAAGCAGTGCTTTTAAATTTATATGGAGTTTTTCCTCTCTTTATTCTCTCTTTTTTTCTAATGATTTTATATGTCCATAAAGGCTCTATAGGGAATCTTTTCTAGGCCTCTCATTGAGAGGTTAAGGTATTGGAATATATGGTGAAATGTCCATATTGAAAAGAAAAGAGAATAAGAAAGAGAAGGAACTTATGCACCTAATTTACGAACTGCATAGAACCACAACCCATATTTTAGATCTCTTATATAATCCATTCAAATTCACCGCATATATAAACCCCCATTCAAATTTAGTGTGTGTGTGTGTAATTCAAAGTAAAACAATTTTTATTCCATGGATAGGGTCTTTCTACATTTTTTTGGTAACACAAGACTTTCTATTCATATATTAATAATATGTACAAACATGCTTACTAACAAACTAGGTCCAAAAAGATAACCAAGATAACAAACCAAGACATAAGGAACAAAACAGAGGGCATACCCATGAAGGGAAACTAGACCAAGTTTTAGAGATAGTCATAACATCTGAATAGTTTTGGAGCAACAAAGATACTAACCGTGTATACAACTGGCTACCTAGATAATCGAAATAGAGAAATATAATTCTCTCGGCTAGAATCGTGAGACGGGACTTGACCGTAAAATTATGAATTTAAATTAACGATTAAAAGGGGGCACCTGGGGAGCCCACAACCTAGAGTTGTCTGTGGAGTCCATAGCTAGAGAAGAACGACTATGCAATCGACCTCTGGTAGGGCAGCAAAAAGATCCACCATGAAATTTGACTAGCCATTAAACCATATTCATTAGTGGATTATTATTCTCCTCAAGAGACTCCATCCTTTGTTTGAGTTGTTTGAAGTGTTGATCCTTAGGAAACATTCCCAAAGCTACCATAGTATTTGTGTGCCAGTAGAGATCTAGAGTTCTAAAAAATGTAGAATTCATGGTGTTAGTATAGCCAAGGTCAAGAATAATACCTCCCACCTTTTCTTCCACTTCCTCATCTTCCTTATAGGCCTCGACTATCTAAAATTCTTCCTCCAATCTAGGCATGGTGTCATGATCCTCTTGTGGGATGACTTGGTGGTAGAAATTTGTTACTTCAACAACATCCTTTGTTATGCACATTTGGTAATCTGGGAAGTGTTGAGAGCTCCTGCCATGAGGAGACATGGGATATAAAGACGAGGAAAGAGAATTGAACCTAAACCAATAGGTTCAAAGAGCACCTATTTGTAAAAAAAATCAACTAGAGATCAAGAACACAACAGAGACTATGAATATTATAAGTCAAAGGCCTCTCCTCCTTCATCCTTATTCTACCAAGATCCATCATATTTGTGCTTGCTACAAGTACCAAGAAATCAATACCCTTTTCCATCATAATAACCCTCATCACCCTGCATTGTGCAAGATTCATCCCTCTCATACCCGCCATTACCTTATTCTCCGACCGAGTGAGTTGTTGCAGTGGAGCAATTAATCTAGGTGCATGGGGGACGTTGGGGTGAAGAGACAACCTCAAATACCACCTATGTCTCATTGTTTTCATGGTGGACTGTTGGCACCCCATCCGGGGAGGTTCTTTATATATTTAGTATGGGGG
>ML785072.1:292723-310375 GCA_009831015.1 Picea engelmannii
TATATATATATATATATATATATATATATATATATATATATATATATATATATATATATATATATATATATATATATATATATATATATATATTAATTCAAATGAAAATATTTCTTATTTTGCTAATAAGTGCTTTATAAATCATGTCTGAGGGAGATGTTTAATTCCTTAAGTGTTTAACATGGAGAGAGAGAGAGAGATTTCCTGTGGTTAAAACTTTGGATGTGCAAAGAGGGATCAAGTTCCTTTAGGTGATTTTTTTTTAAATTGAAAAATATTGAATGCGATTTTTTTTTAAATTGAAAAATATTGAATTGTTTGTTAAGATTGGAGTTAAAAATTATCTACACTAGTGGTTAAAATTTATCTACACTAGATTGGAGTTAAGATTTATCTACACTAGTGGTTAAAACATTTCCATGGTGTAGTTTTGAGTCTAAGGGAAATGTGTAATCCATTTATGCTCAACATAGAGTTGATACACACACACACACAAAACTAGGTAATAGTTTCGAGTCTAAGGGAAATGTGTAATTCATTTATGCTCAACATAGAGTTGACACACACACACCAAAAAAATTAGGTAAAAATGTTTTTTAAACTAAATATATCACTTTAATATATACATTATTGTTCATGAGTATGGGTTATATCTACTTCATAAAAATGTGCATACATTATTCTTGGTCAAGGTAAAGAATAATTGGTAACTTCATGAAAATGAGCAACTATTGGTGACTTCATGAAAATGAACAACCATTTGTTAACAATGTGACCTTGGACATAGACTATTTCTTATATGGATCTACATATATCCATACATTTTTCATGAAAATGTCTCTAAGAGATCCATCTCTTCCTGCATTTCCACTAAGCACTTGGGTTGGGTTTCATGAGGATGGGTGATGGGCCCGTGAATATTATTTAGTATGGTCGAAAGGAATGATGGTTACCTTTAAGAATGTAAACCCACTTAACTAAAACCATCTTTTTTTCCCTTTTCCCCATTATGATGAGTGAAGATAACTTAACTCAATTATAATTGTGTGATTGTGGGTAAATATGCAATTCCTTAAGTGCTTAACATGGAGTTGACTTTGGCATTTAAAAAATATTAATGACAAAAAGAAATTCAATATAAGCCATAAATAAAATATTTTAATGTCCATCTTATTTTTTAATCATATATATAAAGTAATTCAAAGTAAAACTTTATGGAAAGCCAACAAGATTTCTTATGATTAAATATTAGGATGCCTAAAGAAAATTTTGATCCAAGTTAAAATAGATTTACACTACATGGATATGTATTTATCATACATAAAGAAGAGTCAAGTCCATAAAGAAGAGTCAAGTCCTTAGAGGTGAAAACTTTTTTTTATATTTAATATATCACATTGTTTATAAATATAAATTCTATCAAATTCATGAATAAATTAAAGTGATGCATAATTTTTTTTTTATGGCCTCAAGAATTCTAAAAACTTTATGAAAATGAACTATTAGTGACATGAAAATGAATTATCTACCTCCATAAAAAAAAATTTAGCAACTTAAAGAATTCTAAATAATTCATGAAAATGAACATGAACAACTATTAGTGATGGGTGATTTCATGAAAATGAACAAGGACTATTTGTGATCAATGTGGCCTCTATCCTTTATTATAAACTTCTTACCAGGTGAGTTGTGCCTTTTTACGTACACTATCTTACTGTAAGATTATATATTATGAATAGAAATATCGTACCAAAGTTGGGAATTACCTTTAAAAACAGAAACAACGGTAATAGATCAAATCAAACTTTGAGATACAACTACCTTTAAACCATGTAAAATCTAAAATCTACAAAGTAGACTACAGCGCATCAAGAGCAATGTCGCTGCAGCGTCAGCAAACATGCCCTCCAATGCCGACCTCCATTTGATTCAAAATCATGGCGGTGGTGTGCGATGAATGACAGGTTTACGAATATTCTCTCCGCTAAACATGGAATTGAAAGCATCCAAGAAGCTCTCAGACCCCTCCTTAACATCTTCCTTGAATTTGATTTTCCCCTCTTTGATGTACTCTGTCATCTCCTCTGAGAACTCCCCCCTGCGATGAAGGTATTGCGTATACAGGAAGCCTTCTATCTTGGCAGATTTTCCAACCAAGTTGAGCAGGTTTCTCACTCCTAAACGTTGTCTCCACTCCTGCGCACATACATACTCATAAACATCAACTCCGCACTTACCTTCCATATTGCATACACAATACATTCATATAACTACCTGATTATAGGGGGAAATCATTCCACATAGAGGAATCCGAGCTTTCACGTTGATGTGGTTCAGAACATGCTTCCAACATGCGCCCACCCACATTGTCAAAGTAGATGTCTATACCTCTAGGAAAGTACCTGTAGCACAATGAGCAGTGGATTTTTCAGTCAAATGGGCAACATATACAAAGTATATGCCATTAAATGCACCACGATGCTTATCGTTTTTCTTCATGATTCATCCAGAAATGCAAATACAATATATACTTGCCTGGTCAAAGCTGCATCCCAGTCTGCCTCTGATTTGTAATTGAAGGCGTCATCAAAACCAAATTCTTCTTTCAGCAGGTTTACCTGCTCACAATGACATTGGTCAGAATCTGTAAGAGAAACTGGATATACTAATAGCTTAATGGTTTAGGTCAGGATTATTGAGAGAAGGACCTAAAATTGAACACAAGAGAATAAAACAGGTTGAAGGAAGTACCTTCTGGTCGCTACCTTGGCTGCCAACAACGCGGCAGCCTTTGATTTTGGCGAGCTGCCCAACAACCATACGCACTCATCCTGCTGCTCCCGAGACGAATACTTCATCCCCGGGATTAGGGTTTCCGATGATCGTGAAGCCAACCCATGCAGTCAAAGCCGGCATCCCTATCCCAATCGAACCGCCCACATCATGACAATTCAAATACACATTATTTTAGTAAACACGATGGCAACAATAGCTGAAGAAAATGGATGCCAAGAGCTTGTTTTCATTAGAGAACCCATACCGTTCCAAGCCCAACCCTTGAACATAATTTTCCTTTACAAAGCATATATTTGATCACTCAGGGTAACATTACATCATCTAACAACATAAGCAACGTTTGTAGCTTGTCCAGAAATGTATTTGTTCTTTTTTCAGTCTCTTGTTAATTTCTACATCATTTTCAAAAAAAAATGGCAATCTGTAAAGCAGCTACCGCAACTCAGCAGTTCTGATATTCAAATCCAAAAACGTACTCATAAGTCCCAAATAATCGGACAGTTTAGCAACACTGGTGTCAATTTTTCTGAGAATTCCTCCTGGAACAACAGCGTACTCAGAGACTTCATAGAACCCGGAAACAAGATCCCCAACTTCAAACTCCGAATTAACAGATGTCACTACCTTTCCTACTGAAACAGATTTGATCGCCTGCACACAGCAGCAGCACAATTTTTTAGGAATTATTAAAACACAAGCACTGCGCAAAAGCATATTCATATTAAATTGAGATCATAACTAAACCAACCTGATTCAACTGAAAATTTTGGAGATAGAGGCCATCATTAGATTGCTTCATACACTGTCTCTGATATCGATCCACAGATATCCATACATTTTGCACGACAACGTCTCCAGTCGATCCAACTCTGCCCACATTTCCAATATCCAGTTGTGTTTCTCTGATTTTCAAATGAGCGTCTGTGACGGGACCTTCGTCAGCATAGGAAACTAGAATTATCTCTCTGATCGGAATTGTCTGCTCCATACTGCAGGCCTCAAATATATCACAAACACTCGCTGCGGGACCTCGAAATCACAAGAAAAAAGGAACTGGGTCGATGGACAAAGTAGTGAATATTATTTACATTGATCGGAAGTAGTTATTTTTTAATATTCGAAAGATAATTCAACTCAATCATAGGATAGGGTGGTGTAGGTTACGGTGTGTATTTCCATTAGAGTTACTTTTTACAATTTACTTTGATAAATATATGTAATATATTCGGTGATTAAAATGAAGTTAACGCTTAATATTTAAACGATATTAATAAAAAAATATTTTAATATTAATTATAAATAAAATATTTCAATGTTAATTTTAATATTAATTTTTTCTTTTAAATTTTAATATTAATTTATTTTTTTTATATAAAATAATTTAAAGTAAAACATTTATTACTCCATTTATAGTTCCTTCCTATATAGTACTAGGGAGATGCTTAACTCCTTGAATGTTTAATATAGAGATGATATATAGCAATTTAAAAAATATTAATCACAAAATAATATTTCAAGGTGAGATTTAAAAAAAATATTTTAATGTCCACCATAAACAAAATGTTTTTTATCAACTTTATATATATTATGACATTTTTTAATTAGTCCATAAGTTTTTTCCACATCTTTTATGAAGGATATTTATAATTAGTAAGTACTTAACATGAAATTGAAAGAGAAAGAAAGTTTTAAAACATTTGGATGATGTGTTGTTCAATATTAAGGAGATGTGCAATTCCTTCGATGCTCAATATTGAGTTGATATATGATTTTTTTTTTTTAATTTAAAAAACTTGAGGAATGATTTACACCTAAAAGGATTTGATCCTCTAGATGCATGATAAATCTTAGTGTGGTTCCTAGAAAAGACAAACTTACTAAGCATCTAATTGCAAGTTTAACTACATAATCCACATATTAGTTGTATGCACCTTTCATCTATATAAATACAAATGTCTACCCACCTCCATCTATACAAATGCAAGTTTATGTACACAACCCACCTCCTTGTCTTGTCCATCATCCATCTATAAAATGCAATTTTATATCCACAACCCACCTTCTATACAAATGGAAAAATATATTTTATCAACTCAAATAAAAAAACATCTCATATCTACAATTTGTGACATGTCTTTTTTAACCAATGATCATGACATATGAGTGATAAATGATAAATAGATAGACACATATCTCCATTTTAATTAAATAGATAAACACGCCTCCATTTTAAGTAAATATGAATAATAAATTATAAACATATAGACACACCTTCATTTTAAATAAATGGGCACACCTCCTTTTTAAGTAAATATGAATGATAAATGATAAACAAATAGACACACACCTTCATTTTTCCATTTTAAGTAAACAGATAGACACACCTCCATTTTAAGTAAATATGAATTATAAATAATAAACAAATAGACACAAGCCTCCATGTTAAGTAAATTGATTGACACACCTTCATTTTAAGTAAATATGAATGATAAATGCATAGAAACAAGCCTCCATTTTAAGTAAACTGATTGATACACCTTCATTTTAAGTAAATATGAATGATAAATGATAAATAGATAGACACAAGCCTCCATTTTAAATAAATAGATAGCCACACCTACATTTTAAGTAAATATAAATTATAAATGATAAATAGATAGACACAAGTCTCCATTTTAAGTAAACTGATTGACACACCTTCATTTTAAATAAATATAAATGATAAATAATAAATAGATAGACACAAGCCTCCATTTTAAGTAAACAGATTGACACTCCTCCATTTTAAGTAAATATGAATTATAAATGATAAACAGATATACACAAGTAAAATATCTAACTAACCAATCAACGAAAAAGATAGAACATGGGCAATACCTCTTTTCAAGCGACCTGCTATATGAGTCTGGATTTGTATGTGGCCTACTTAAAAAAAAATGATTAACCTAAATATCTTCAAAATAATTAACAGTGATTTGTTATAATTGTGCGTGCATTTTCTAAAGAAATCGTCGTGAAAGTCGATCAACTCCAAATATGATTAGAGATGAAATTAAGAGTTTTTGAAAAATACAGTAGTTAATGATGAGATACAATTCTTCAAACAACCTTGAAATTAAATTGCTGACTCGGTC
Organism: Picea engelmannii; assembly: GCA_009831015.1. NCBI lineage: Eukaryota > Viridiplantae > Streptophyta > Pinopsida > Pinales > Pinaceae > Picea > Picea engelmannii. The sequence goes on from ML785072.1 coordinate 298,654, forward strand.
TCACGGCCTCATCACTGCATTTTTTACAAAGGCCACATACAAATCTAGACTCATATAGCACGTAACAATAAAAGATATTATGGTTGGTATTGTTACAATAGAAGCACTAACAGTGGCAAGAAACTTCGTCTGAGGTCACGAGTTTGTGGTTGGTTCTTGGTTCAAAATGTTTTTAATGTTGAGATGTTATAGTCCAGATAGGATTTAAAAGATAAATATTTCAAATATGATTAATTTAATTATTTGAAATTTTATTTATAAAATAGAAAAAAAAATACACTTTTAATTAACCTTAATTTCTTAGTAAATGTTATTAGGATTTTCTTTATTTGTGGATTATTAAAACAATAATGTCAGTGAGCAGACATAACGTTTAAACATAAACATTAATAATCCACCCATGACTTGATAAATAAAAAAATCCCAATAACATTTATTAAGAAATTAAGGTTAATTAAAATTTCATTTCTTTTTTATTTTATAAATAAAATTTAAAATAATTAAGTTAATCATACTTGAAATATTTTATCTTTTAAATCCTATCTAAAATAAACTATAAACTATAGCATCCCAACATTAAAAAGATTTTGAACCAAGAACCAACCACAAAATGGGACGAAGTTTCTTGCCACAAGAGTGCTTTTATTGTAACAATACCAACCAGAATATCTTGCTAACCAAACAACAAACAAAATAGCTCGTGGGAAGTACCTCTTTTCGAGCGACCTGCTATATGAGTGTCGATTTGTATGTGCCCTGTGCAAAAAATGCAGTGATGAGGCCATTAAACCGAGTAAGCAATTTAATTTCAAGGTTGTTTGAAGACTTGTACCTCATCATTAACTATTGTATTTTTCAAAAACTCTTAATTTCATCTCTAATCATATTTAGAGTTGATCGACTTTCATCATGATTTCTTCAGAAAATGCACACACAATTCTACTCCACATTGATATTCTACAAATCCAGACTCATATAGCAGGTCGCTCCAAAAGAGGTACTGCCCACATGCTATTTTGTTCGTTGATTGGTTAGCAAGATATTATGCTTGGTATTGTTACAATAGAAGCATTGTAACACTCGCAAGAAACTTTGTCTGAGGTCACCAGTTTGTGGTTGGCTCTTGGTTTAAAATGTTTTTAATGTTAAGATTTCATTTGAGGAATGTCAAATATCATGCTATACTCTATTTTAGATAAGATTTAAAAGATAAATATTTCAGATATGATTAACCTAATTAGTTTAAATTTTATTTATAAAATTTAGCTTATAAAAAAATAGATATTTAGGTTAATCATATCTAAAATATTAAATATTGAAATTTTATTTATAAAATTTAGCTTATAAAAGAATAGATATTTAAGGTAATCATATTTAAATTATTTAGCTTTTAAATGCTATTTAAAATAGTCTAAATACATTTTATTTAACTTTGAAATCCTATGTGAAATAGGTTTCATTTTCCATTAATTTTAAAAGGGTGGAAAATGAAGTGGATCCATTTATATCAACCAGTTTTGCTTAATGTGATTGTTTCTAGTATGTTAGTATGCCATATTAGCATAATTGATTTGTTCCAAGTAATTCTACAAAATTTATGAGAAGCTAACACACCCAAATTATTTCACGCCAAGCAATTGAAAACCTGCCTTAGTAAATTTGTAATCTTATAAAGCAAATGTGAAAAAGTAATTAGGATAAAGGATGTATTTATAAATGCAAGAAAGTTATGAACACTTAATATCATTCATTGATTTGAGAGAATGACGAAAAATATGTTGACATCTTTAAATCTTGACCATAAGATTGAAATTTGTAATTAAAAGCTTCATTAACTCATCAATTCCAATAGGGGACGTGTAATTACATTAATGTAAATATAATACATTAAAGTATTAATATATAATACATTAATGTATTATACATTAATACATTAATGTGTAATATATTAATACATTAAAGTACTCATACATTGATACATTAATGTGTGTAATGTAACATTAATATAATATATAATAAACATTTATAAATTAAAGTATTAATTTATATTAGTGTCTAATGTAACATATTAAATGATTGATAGGTTAATAATGTAATGCATTAATTAATTAATACATTGGTAAGGTAATAATACACTAATAAATTAATATATTAAATATATCAATAAATGTATTAAAAAATATATTAATAAAGTATTAATACACTAATAAAGTAATACATTATTACATTAATGTATAATGTAACATGATAAACTATTAATACATTAACAATACATTATAAGATTGTTGTAATATATAAATTAAAGTATTAATGCATTATGCATAATGTAACATATTAAATATTAATAATGTAATGTATGAATTAATTAATACATTAATGAATTTTTAACTAATACGTTGTTAAAGTATTAATACAAAAATAAATTAATAAAGTAATAATACATATAAAAATACTATTAAAGTATTAATACATTAATACATGTCCCCGAGGTGTAGAACAGTCGGTGACAGAGTGTGTTGTTAAGCCACTCCGTGATGTTAAAGTCACCGGTTCGAAACCTGTGGGGACAAAAAATCCAACCATGTTAAGGGTTGGTGTGGCTCAATCCACGGGTCAACCCACAGGTTAATAATTAAATTAATTAATTAATTAATGCATTAATAATATAATGTATTAATTAAGTAATACATTTATACAATATTAATTACTACATTGTTAAAGTATTAATATAATAATAAAGTAAAATATTAATAATACATTCTTAAATTAAAAATAAAAAAATTATTTCATACATTTAATACATTAAATGAATCAATGAATACATTATTAAAGTATTAATATATTAATATAGAATGTAATATATTTAATTATTAATAAATTAATAATGAATTAATAAATACATTACTAAAGTATTAATGCCTTAATAAATACATTACTAAATACTAAAGTAGTAATGCATTAATAATATATTATTTAAGTATTAATACAATAATACTTTAATTGAAAATGACTATGGTTGAGCATCACCATGGTTTACTTTGGTAGACCTTGGTTGATGTTGGACACATTGTGACATGTATTTATATTCGTCACATTGCGACATGTATTTATGTTTGTCACGTTGTGACGCTACTATCCACATTGCGACAACATGCCTATTTTCGTCAGATTGCGACGTCACTATGTTTCGTAGATTGCAATGTTACTGTGTTCATAACATTGTTACGTTACTATGTTTTTCATATTGAAACATTATATTTTCATCACATTGCAATGTTGTGTGTTTGTCATAGCGCGACTTTAGTATGTTTGGTAGATTTCAACGTTACTATGTTCAACACACTGCGAAATTTGGAATTTTTTGTCACATTGTGTCTTTGCAATAAGTGTGTCACAGTGCAACATCAACAAATGTTCATCACATTGTGACGAAAAGATGATGTGCAACACAATGCAACAACATTCCTATCCACATCCATATATGTTTGACACATTGTAACGTTTGGAAATGTTTGTCACATTATGATATATGTATATCTTCATCACATTGCGACGTTTGGAAGTGGTTGTCACATTGTGACATTAGGATATGTACATCACATTTTAATGCGAGGAAATGTTCATCAGATTGCAATGACAGAGCGATGTGGGACACATTGCAACATATGTTTATGTTTGTTCCATTGTGACACTACTATCCACATTGCGACGACATGCCTATATTCGTCACATTGCGACTTTACTAAGTTTAGTAGATTGAAATGTTACTATGTTCGACACATTGCAACTTTAATATATTCATCACATTGCCTATGTCAAAAAACTAAGAAATAATATAACATATTAATTAATTAATAAAGTAAAACATTTACTAATTAATTAGCGTCAAATGGAACATTAATTAACCTATTAATATAATGAGTTATCTTTGCGAGATAATGGGTTGTGTACATCACATTACGACAATGGGTTATCTTCGCGAGACAATGGCATTTGGAAAATTTTCTGACATTATGATGAGAGGATATTTGCGTCACACTGCGGTGACGAGGTTATTGTCATCAAATTGCGATGACCAGGCTATGTTCATCACATTGGAAAAATATGGCTATGTTTGTCACATTATGATGGTGGGGCTATGTTTGACACATCGTGACATTGTTGTGTTTGTTATGTTGTGACACTATTATGTTCGTCACCTTGCAACATTATTATGTTCATCAATATGTGATGAAAAGGCTATGTTCATCACATTGCGACAATATGGGTATGTTTGTCACATTATGACGACGGGGCCATGTTCATCACATTGCGACAATATCAGTATGTTCATCACATTGCAACGACAAGGCTATGTTTGACACATTGTGACATTACTATGTTTTTTAGATTGTGACACTGCTATGTTCGTCACATTACAACATTACTATGTTCATCGCTTTGCAACGAAAAAACTATATTTGTAACATTGCGACAATATGGGTATGTTCGTCACATTACCATGACAAGGCTATGTTTGTCACATTGCAATGACAAGCCTATGTTTGACACATTGCGACATTGATATGTTTATTAGATTGTGACACTACCATGTTCATCATATTCCAGCATTACTACGTTCATCACTTTCTGATGGAAAGACTATGTTTGTCACATTGTGACAATGTGGTTATGTTTGTCACAATGTGACGATGGGCTATGTTCATCACACTAAGATGATAGGGATATGTTTGACGCATTGCAACATTACTATGTTTGTCATATTGTGACACTATTATGTTTGTCACATTGGAACTTTACTATGTTCATCAATTTGTGACGGCAAGGTTATGTTTGTCACATTGCGACAATATGGTATGTTTGTCACATTATGACGATGGGGCTATGTTTGGCACATTTTGAGGATAGAGCTTTGTTTAAAAAATTGTGACATTAATATGATTATCATATTATTATAGTACCATGTTCGTCACATTGCAACATTACTATGTTCATCAGTTTGTGATGACAAGGTTGTGTTTGTCACATTGCCACAATATGGGTATGTTTGTCACATTGCAACGATGGGCTATGTTCATCGCATCACAACGAAATAGCTATGTTTGACACATTGCAACATTACTATGTTTGTTAGGTTGTGACATTACTATGTTCATCAAATTGCAAAACTACAATGTTAATCACTTTGCGACAACAAGGCTATGTTCGTCACATTGTGACAATATGACTATGTTTGTCATATTATGACATCGGGGCTATATTATTCACATTACGACAATAGAGCTATGTTAATAACATTATGACGTTAGTATTTTTTTTAGATTGTGACAATGTTATGTTCGTCACATTGCAAGATTACTATGTTCATCACTTTGTGATGACAAGTCTATGTTCATCACATTGAACCAATATTGGCTATGTTTGTCACATTATGATGGTGGGATATGTTCAACACGTTGTGACATTACTATGGTTGTCATATTGTGACACCACTATGTTCGCCATGTCGCAATGTTCAGTTTTTTTCATCATACTTGAACGACGGTTCATGTTCATCACATGACAAGGTTGGTTTATGTTCAACACATTACAAAAATGAAGTTTTTACAAGTTTTTTTATTTTAAAGTTAATGAATTGTTTCCTTTGTCAGAAAGATAGGAAATTTGAACCAATGTGACGTATTACATAGAATTCAACTTAATATCATACTTGTTTTGAAGAAATTTGTAGCAAACCATCTTTGATTTTATACATGACGATTTTTAGTTGTTCTAAAGAAATTGATAGAAGAATCTTGAATATTGTAGATGATGAATTATACTTGTTCTAAGGACACTAATAACAAATCATTTAATAATTTTTATTTTTCATAAGATCATTGATAGAAAATCAATGCTAAAGTGTTACTTAATTATTGATAAATTAATAAAGTAATATGTTATTAATAAATTAATACATCATTAATTAATGCATCGCTAAAGTATTACTACACTAATAATGCAATACATTAACGATACATTATTACATTAATAATACATCAAATAAACATTAAATGCATTAATAAATACATTACTAAAGTGTGAATTCATTAAAATATTAATAAATTATTAATAAAGTAATAAATAATACATTAAATTATATTAAAATTAAAATTGTTCAATTATGATCATTACATTCTTATTATTAAATTATTATTATTTAAAATATCTTTTAATTATTATTTTCTTATTATTATAAAATAAACCTTAATAAAAATAACCTTAACTTTAATAAAACCATAACCTTAATTTTAATGGGAATAACTCTAACCCTAACCCTAATATCACTCTAACCCTAACCCTAATAAGTATTAATAATAGTTGAAATGTACAACAAGAGTGATAGCTTTAATTTTAATGTATTTATACTAAGATTAGTGTCTAAGGCATCCTAAGCTTGTATTGATATTTATAATACTCTGAAAAACCTGTTATTTACATGCATAATGCATCAAATGCATTAAAAAATGCATTACATTATTACCATAAAACACAATTCATATTTATAAATATTGATATTTCAAACTCATCTTGAATATTTACATTTACTAAAAAAATAAATATCAACTTCTCATTTTCGAAAGATAGAGGTCTTGTTGAAAACCAAAGAATTATGAAAACCGGATAATTACGAGATGATATTTCATCCTGCTCAGAGAATCAAATCCTATGTCTCTGAAGGTAGATGGCATATTTGTGATCCAACTCTCCCCATTAATTAAACTTCTACTAAAAAACAATGCCACCTCCACGTCATTGAGTTCACGCGACCATGAAACTCTTCCTTTATTAGTTGCTCTCGGTCTAGGTCTCAGAATATTATTGGTGTAACAACTACACTATAAATGCAATAGGTATAGATAAGAGAATGTTATGCAATAGGTATAGATACAAGAATTTTATTAAAAGGAATTTTAAATATTCACATTAAAAAATAATGTTCACAATAAAGTTATTAAGAATATTTCAAATTTTGTTTTGTTTTAAATTTATTGTGGTTTCCAATCATTCTCGTAACATTTAGTATTTTACAGAGATACGTGCTACATAAACATCACAGAATCGTTTCAACAGCTGAATTTTAAATCATTCGAACAACATATAATCATTTCGCGGAGGGCCTGCAACCATAGAATTAAAAAATATGGACCATTAGTGCTAGAGGAGATATTAAACCATTGATCTGGTCCCACTGATTTGACACAAGAAAATTTTGGGAACTCGATTTTCGGAAGTTTGGAGCATGGAGGGAGCTACCTCCCCAACTCACAAAATGCGAAATCATGAAATTCGAAACTGGATATAGACCGTTGGTGCTAGAGGAGATCTTAACCGTCGAGCTGGTCCCATTGATCGGACGCGAGGAAATTTTGGGAACTCGACAATCGGGATTTTGAAGCACGGAGGAAGATGTCAGCCCAAGTCGCGAAGTCGCGATACATGAAATCGCGAAATGAGAAGGAGGACATGGACCGTCGGTGCTCGAGGAGATCTGAACCATCGATCTGGTCAAGTCGTGAAGTCACGAAGGAGATCTGAACCATCGATGTGGTCTCATTTCTCTTAGGCAATTTTCTAAGTTGATTAGTTGCAGGAATTTTTGTAAGCAGATGGGTTGCAGGCATTTTTGTAAGAAGACCAACTACATACATCTTTTTAAGTAGACAGGATGCAGGTATATTTGTAAGCTCTCAGTTGGAATTAATATAAGGATCCACTTTTTATTCACAAAAAAAGACCATAGAGTTAAAAAAAAAAGAGCATATATATATATATGTGTGTGTGTGTGTGTGTGTGTGTTTAATTCTATGGTTGCAGGCCCTCCACGAATAGAGTTAATATATATACATATATATATTCGTGGAGGGCCTGCAACCATAGAATCAAAAAATAACATGTGTGTGTGTGTGTGTGTGTGTCAAATACTTACAATTTAGTAGTTTGTAGAGAGAATATGTTATTTAAGTCTGCGAAAAGGCTCTGCAAGTTGATAACCCTAAAGACATAGGTTGAAAGGACCAGCCCGTTGCGAAAATCCGTATATAGGTGTAACATATTGTACTTAATGGTATCATTATATTTTTCATTAAATGACATCGGGCTTCAATCAAACTTTTGTATTATTCTACATTGGTGTAATAAAGAAAAAGTGGGGAAGGTGGGTCTCCAAAATTAACAGGCCCAAACAATAGTCAAGGATCTCACTCAGCTCTTATTCAACTCCAGAAATGGAAGCTTGCACTCATGATCTTGCATCTTTAGCTTTGAGAGGCCAATTTTCTATTCTAAATTCTTCCCAACTTCCTTCATTTACTCCCTTTCCCTCCTATGCTTTTAACCAAAGACATCAGGGTTGCAGTAGTAGCAACAACCAAAAACTAATTTAATACAAATTCATCATCGTCATGCTAGTTGAAACGCATGTTAGATGATTGAAACGCCACCCAGCTTAACAACCGTTGCGTCCAGCTTAGCCACCATTGTGCTAGTTGAAACACATAAAAAAAAAAAAAATTAATATTGATTCATCAATGTCGTGCTAGTTGAAACGCATGCTAGACAATTGAATCTCTGCCTAGCTTAACCCCCTTTGTGTCCAACTTAACCACCACAGTGCTAATTGAAACGCATGCTAGATGTGGCAACGCTTCACTGCTATCTGATATATACATATTAATCCTCCTTAATTAGTTAAACGTGGCAATCAATGACTAGGGAAGTAATTACTTAATCATATTAAGTAAATGTGAAAAATTAAACAAGGAAACATAAGCATTCATAAATGCAAGGAAGTTATGAACATTAAATTGCATTCATTGATTTGAGTGTAAGATGAAGAATATGCCAGAATCTTTGATTATTGGCCATCAGATTAGAATTTTCAATTAAAAGGCTCATTAAACCATCAATTCCAATAGGGGGGACACCTATCGGCCTAAATATGTAAAAATATAGTTTTTATTTTTGTTTATATTAACTGCATAATTTCTATTTGCCAATTTTTATCTTATTATCTGATGCTTTATTTTTTTAATTATATAAAATATTTAATGCTTTTGGCAAGAGTAGAAATTCTTGTATTCTTGAAAAAGATGGTGTATTAAATTGTAGAGCCTACTAATCATGGGTGGTTTGAGTGGCTTGGGTTTGGGTGACGTTCGTTTGGAACCCTGGTGTGTTTAATTCTCTCATCAACAAATCGACGACGATACAAAGTATTAGAATCTCTGATTAGAAAATGGTCGGTGCCACAAATATTTTTTATTTGGGTGGTATTATGTGTCCTTGTTGAAGAAAGGGTGTCATATTTCTTGTGTAACAATAGAGATCTAGCATTTATTTGAGGCTAAGTGGGTGTATTGTTTTACCTGCAAAAGGTTTCTTTTGCGTTATGTGAAGCATTAGACTACGAGATGGGATTGATGTTATGTGAGACATTGAGTTGCATTGTGGCTGTGTTGAACTGGTAATATGGGTTTTTCAATGTGCCTTGGGCTGCCATTTTTGTTAGTACATCGACCCACACTTTCTGGTGTATTAGATTGTCTGGTGGAGAAAATTGTCAAAAGTGTTTTCGTGCTGCAATGTGCTATAGCCTTCCATCGTTGTGAGTATGTTGGTCGAGGTGTATTTCTTAGTTTTCATTTTGTTATGAAATACATTGTGGGTGTGTTCAAATGGTAACCTGGGTTTTGATGAGTTTCATAGGCTGCGATCGTTGTGCGTCAAGTCACGCTTGCTAGTGTATCAGACTCTTTGGTCGACAAAATTGTCCACAATGTGAGTGTTTTGTATTTGGGTAATGCTACTTGTCCTTGTCGATTTGTGTGATGATGCAAAGTTCTATAAGCTACCATCATAGTTTATTAAGTTCTTTTATTTTTGTTAAACAAAATAGATTAGTTTTGTATACTTTATTAGATATGTTATGGGATTCTCTTGTTCATAGTTATGGTATCATTATATTTTCCCATTCTAATCATGGAATTATGGCTTTGCTAGTGCAAATTGATATATTTTTTGTCGTTGTGAGTACCCTAGTCCGAGATTCTTGTTTTTGTTATTTATTATATTTTATTTGGTTCAAAGATCTGTCCTGATATTTATGTTCGAAGCTATAGTACCTTGGTTCGATTCTTGTTTTTTTTTTTGATTTGTTGTCAAAGAGAATTGGTTAGTTTCATGGAATCTATTCGCTATGTTTTTGGTTTATCCGGTTCACGGCTATAGTATCCTTATATTTTCATCTTATAACCCTAGATAAAATAGAAACTTAGGAGAATAAAGTAGAAACTTTTTTTCTTCTCTCGTTCAAAGCCATGGTGGCCTCACATGGGCTACTTGTTTTAGTCAGTTTTTTTTCTTGTTGTCAGATAGAACAAATATCGATTCAAGTTTTAGGAGCATGGAAATAAGATTCTTAGGTTCTCTCTGGTTCAAAGATATGTTTTCATTAATTATGTTCAAAGTTATAGTACCTTGGTACGATTATTGTATTTTTTAGTTTTTCATTTGTTGTCGAAGAGAATAGATTACTTTCCTAGATTTTATTACCTATGTTTTTGGTTTCTCTAGTTCACGGCTTCAGTATCATCATATTTTTCTCTTCTAGCTATGGATAGAGTAGAAACTTAAGAGAATAAAATACAAACTTTACATTTTCTCTGGTTGAAAGCTACAGTTTCCCGGCTTCTTGTTTTTGTTAGTTTCTTTCCCTATTTTCAAAGAGAATAAAGATGGTTCTAGATTGATTCAAGTTTTAGGAATGTGGAAATTAGTTTCTTGGGATTTCTCTGGTTCAAAGATATTTCGTGATTATTAGTAGCTTGGTTTGATTGTTGTTTTTTTATTAGTTTTTTATTTGGTGACAAAGAGAATGGATCACATTCGTAGATTCTTTTGTTTTTTAGTTTTTGATTTGTTGTCGAAGAGAATAGATTAGTTTCGTATATTTTATTGCCTTTTTTTTTTGTTTCTCTCGTTCACGCCATTAGTATCATTATATTTTTCTCTTATAGCTATGGATAAAGTAGAAACTTAAGAGAATAAAGTACAAACTTTCCAATTTCTCTGGTTAAAAGCTACAGTTTCTCGACTTCTCACTTTTGTTAGTTTCTTTCCCTGTTGTCAAAGAGAATAAAGATGGTGCTAGATTGATTCAATTTTTAGGCGCATGGAAATTAGTTTCTTTGGTTTTCTCTCGTTCAAATCTATTTGATTATTTATGTTTGAATATATAGTAGTTTGGTCTGATTGTTCTTTTTTTTTAGTTTTTGATTTGGTGAGAAAGAGAATATATCACTTTAGTAGATTTTATCCACTATGTTTTTGTTTTCTCTGGTTCATGACTATAGCACCATTATATTTTTTTGTTCCGGAATTCTAGCACCGTGGAATTATATCTTTGTTTTCTCTCGTTAAAAGGTATGTAGCCATTATTTATATAAACTAATATTAATACATTTAAAAATAAGAGATATTAAATATATATGTATTTAACATATTATTACATTGATTATAACATTATTAGCATGTATAGTAATGTATAGGTTTTCTGTATTTGAAATATATGTAGTCATTATATATATATATATATATATATAATTTTATTGTGTATATTATAATGTTATTGGCCTTTATATTAATGTACATCATATTATTAATTTCTCTCTCTCTCTCTCTC
>ML785072.1:332277-365610 GCA_009831015.1 Picea engelmannii
TAGGAGAAGGAAGGAGGCATTAGAGCCTATCCCCCCTTAATGACAACTTCCTGAACTCCTAACATAGATCGAAGTTTGGAAAACTTCGCTTCTATAAGAGACTTTGTGAAAATGTCTGCAACTTGATCTTCTGTAGGGAAAAAAAGCACTTTAATAACTTGATCATGAATGAGCTTTCTGATGAAGTGCATGTGTAGCTCGATGTGTTTTCTATGCTGATGTTGAACTGGGTCTTTGGCGAGCTTGATGGCACTCTGATTTTCACACCAAAGGATGGTTGGATGTTGGTGCTAGAATCCAAACTCTGAAAGGATCTGTCGAAGCCATAGGGATTCTTGACTTGCATTTACCGCTGGTCGGTAGTCTGCTTCTGCTGAAGAAAGTGCAATAGCCTATTATTTCTTACAGGCCCAAGTGACAGGTCCTAAACCAAGGTTGAAAACATAACCTGTAGTAGAGTTTCGATCATCAGGGTCGTCGACCTAATCTGAATTAATGAAACCAACCAATAAAGGAGTCCCCCCTGAACTATAATGTATCCAGAACTGAACTGTACCACGAAAATAGCGAAGTATCCTTTTAGCTTCTTTCCAATGGCTTTCATGTGGTGTTTGCATATACGGGGCAAGAAGACCAACAACAAAGGAAATATCAATACAGGTATGAGTCAAGTATAAGAGGCTACCAACTAACTAATGGTACAGGGTGGCATCAACTTCAGGAGAAGTACAGGTGGTAGTAAGCTTGAATCCAGACTGGAAGGGAGAAGGGGTTGGTTTACAATCATCCATGTGAAAGTGACGAAGAAGGTCACAAGAATAATTAAACTGGGAAAGAAAAATCCCTTCATTGGTGTGAAAAACTTGGAGGCCAAGGAAATAGTGCAAAAGCCTAATTCTGTCATTTCAAATTTCGTCTTAAGGCTTGTTTTCACATGGCTTAAAAGTTTTGAGTCACTACGAGTAAGGATAAGGTCATCAACATAAAGGAAAAGTATTATGAGATGGCTTCCTACTTTCTTGGTATAGACATGGCATATAGAGAATCTAGTGGCAATAAGAAAGTTGTCCATTTTGGCATACCAAGCTCGGGGAGCTTGCTTGCGACCATAAAGAGATTTCTTTAGGCGACAAACAAGGATAGAGTCATTCTAGACATATCCAGGAGGTTGTTCCATGTATATTTATTCTTGCAAATTTTCGTGCAAGAAGGCAGATTTAACATCCATCTGATGGACCTCCCATTTATGTGAGGTAACAAGGGAAAGAACAAGGTGAATGGAATTCATTTTTTCTATAGGGGCAAAGGTTTCATTATAGTCAATTCCTTCAACTTGGGAAAATCTTTTGGCAACTAATCAAGCCTTGCGTCTTTCAACACTTCCATATGATGCATACTTAGTTCTACAGAACCATTTGCATATAACAAGTTTTCTTCCTTTTGGAAGAGGTACAATATCCCAAGTATCATTTTCCATTAAAGACATATACTCTTCATTCATTATTGTATCCCAATATCAATGACCTGAAGCTTTTGAAAATATCTATGGATCACGAGTTTCTAAAACTTGAGCCAAAAGAGAAGAGGCTCACTAGAACTATGAATGTGTATGATGTTGATTTGAAGGATCATCGACAAGATCACCAACTGTTTCTCATGTTGAATGAACCCATCTCGAAAACGATGGAGTTGGTGTTGGTTTAGGTTCAAAGGACTCATCTGGAGAAGGGTTAGCAAGTAGAGGTGGATTTTTATCCTCACTATCATGATCTGAAGAGGAAACTAGATCATAAGAAGGCACAAACACCAAATATGTCTCACAAGCCAAAGAAGGCACAACCGCCGAATTAGGCTTGTAGGACAAAGAAGGCACAAAATTGTCAAAAAATTTTCTCTTAAGTTTTAAGAAGTAAAACCAACTACGTCTGGAAAAGTCATCAATGAAAGTTAAGAAATACTTGCACCCAGAAAAAAAAGGAGAAGAAAGTGGACCACACAAATCACTATGAACAAGCTGCAAAGGACTCGAGGCATGCCAAGAGGCATGTTTTTCAAAACTGTCCTGATGATGTTTTCCGAGAACACAACTGACACCAACACCATATTTGCATGAAACAAGAGGAATACCAGTCACCATCTATTGATTACATAGTTGTTGCAATGAGAGATAGTTTAGATGACCAAACCTCCCATGCCAAAGTTTTCTGAAGTCATCGCTATGAGCAATAAAAACTAATGAAAAAGATGATGACCCAAAGCTTTCAAAAATCTACAACTTGGTAATATCATCAACAATTCTAGTTTCAAGAACATGATTAGCGTATTTTAGATCCTTGATTACAACTTGGTGAGGTGAAAACTCTATGGTTTTACCTTCACCTGAATGAGTGATTTGATATATTGATAGAAGGTTACAAGAAATACTTGGAACACAAAATACATCATTGAAATGGCCATTTTCTACTTGTACTGTTCCAAATCCTTCAACACTAAGAGATCTATCATCACCAACAAATATTTTCTTGTTGTTACATTCGTTTAGAGTAGAAAATATGTCTCTATCCTTATCCATATGATAAGATGCTCCATAATCAAAAAACCACTTATCATAAGTAGAAGTAGAAGGTGTATTGAAGGAGAAACCAGAATCAGAAAGTGCATGTCCATGAGAAGAAGAAGAAGAAGTAGAATCAATACCGATGTTGTGCTTCTTCATCGTTGCTTCTAAAGATGCCATCTTCTTGAAACATTTGGACTCATCATGACCATATTCATCACAAAAGTTGCAATGTCTATTAGTATACTTATTTTTATATTTTTCTCCTTTGTCTCCATTAGGAGAAAAATCTGTCTAAGTGGGTTTGGGACCCTTATATTGCTTGTTGTTGTGGCGAGGATGTTTCTTCTTTGGATTCTTGGGTTTATCTTTTTGATGGACAACTAAGGCTTTTTTGGAGGTACCTGTAGTGCTCATCACTCCAAGTTGTACTAGCTTATCTTTCTCTCTAATCAAAGAATCACAAAAGTTCTCAAGACTAGGTTTTTGATAAGCTATCCCTACAACCTCGTGTATGGCATAAAAGGTATATACAAACACAGAATATGCACAACCTAGCTTAGAAAGAACAAGATAGATGCAACGATCTTCGTCTATATTTATCTTACATTCTTCACTTAAAGTTATGAGTGTTTTAAACTTAGATAGATAGTCTTCAGTGCAAGCAAAAACACTTGGACTCAAAGTTAGTACTTGATTTTCTAACTGTTGTTCTCGTATAATATTGTGTTTATGAAACACATATTCAATCTTTTCGCAAGCTTCTTTGGGTTTATCAATTGATTGAAGGTGGAACCTTAAATCAAGAGAGATGGACATTCTGATTAATCCACGTGCTTTTTCATTCCTATTATCCCATTTGGCTTTCTTACCAGCATCAATGGGTGTTCTTTCCTTTCCCAAGGTAATCTGGTACAAGCCTTTACTTCTTAATAAATCCTCGATATGGGATTTCCATTGGAAGTAGTTGGTGCTGGTAAGTAAGAGATTACTTGTAGAATCCATATTAAATATGTAGATAATACTAATTTAAAAACTAAAACTAATGATCTGAATGGAAAGAGCTCAAAAAGTTATGCAGTTTAAAAAAAAAGGACACTGAAAATGAACTTCGGATGTGAGAGTTATGCCCTTTTAAAAAAAGGCATAAACTATAACCAAGGGACCACGTGGTAGTGTAAGTTGCTTTATGAAGTGACCCACTTTTATAAAGAGAAGTGGGACTCACTTTTACAAAGAAAAACTGCATGCAAAATAAATAACTTCTAAAATAAAATATTAAAGCTACTTATAATGATTCACTTTTATACTTGAAGTGAAATACACTTTACAATTTTAGCATGAAATTTTTCAAAAAAGGTAACAAAAGAGAGACTTGAACTCAAGACCTCTTACTTAATAAGACAAATTTTAACCAAATGGTCTAGAAAAACATATTGTAATGTTCCAAAGGAGGATTGGGGTTGTTTTTGTTGTTGTTGTTAAAGACGGCCTTGGAGAGCATGCTAAAAAAAAACTCTTTTCACACAAGAAAAAAATTTCACTTTTCGATGACAACAAGGGTTAGATCTCGGTTAGCTTACCCGAAAAATACACCTTTTCCTATTTGTTTCTGATTTTCTGAGATCGCACAGGGTGTGTGGAAAAGAGAATACGCAGATCTAAAAGAGTATCAAACCGAAAATAAAAAATACAAAACCGAAATAAAACCAAAATACTTCTCTGCAAAAAATTTAAAAAATGCGTATTCAAACTTTATACCTCTGGATCTGACTGTAATGGTCGTATCTTGGGCAAACAAAAACCTTTTTGAGTGAAACGAAAAGTGTTCCTAAATTAAACGATTGCTACGGATGTAATGGAACAAACCTCTTAGCCTAGAAATGTACAGAAATGACAAAAAATGGAGATGAGACAACTCAGCTTCATGATCTCAATCTACAACATGAGCGGGTCTTCAAACATGATCTAATACCATGCTCGACAACACAAGTATTCCAACATAGGATGACCACATTCAATAACCACTCACATAACTAGATCAAATATCAACACACTGATGTTTTCACGTGGTAAAACCCCTACGAGGAAACATCCACGGCCCCAACCAATGTGGCCACTTGGAGTAGTTTATTATTGCAAAGAAAAATATTACAAAGAGATTTTACAAGAGAGTTTCTCACAATCAATCATCAACAAATTACCCTCCATGCTCTTTAAATAGATATCATGGACCAATCAGGTGTTAAGCCACAGATCAATGGTCGTTAATATTGAGGACAGTATGAACTGTTGGATCACTCTATGTCGGGAACATATCGTGCCCATCAGATTTCCTAACTACAAATGCATACTAATGCACACTAAAGAAACACACTAGAAAACACACTTTTACCTAACGAAACAATATACCACGTAGATCTTAACTAACTCATAAGTGTCTAAATATCCTAACAAGCTCCATAACATAGAAATTTTTTTCTAGTGGTTGGTATGGAACAATAATTTCTATCATAGAGGGATTGGATGCATATCGTGTTATATAAAAAAGAAAATTTCTCCTCATATTCAGATTCATAAGATATAATCCTCTCAATCAATACATTTGGATAGAAATATGAGACACCGATGCTAATAAGATTGATATAGAAATTTATTATTTTGAACCTATTAATTCTACTATTTATAAGAAAAATAATCTAGATAAAATTATCCATGTTAGCACTAGAAGTCTCACCTAGACTGTTGTAGGTCTGAGCCTAATACCCATCATAAAATTTATAGTTTTTTTAAAGATAATAATGTTTTCAATGTGTAGCAAATGGGTGAGACACTCAATTTAAAATTTCAACGCAGCCTCCATGAAATACACACCTGCTAGCAAGGTTTAAATAGTCTCATATCAATATTAGAAATATCAAATGGAAGGTGAAAGACTTAGTAGAAAATATGAAATGTATGCATTAGGTTACATCAGGTAGTTTTGAAACACATATAACAAAAATCTCATTAAATAGGAACCTCCTAATCAACAAGGGAGCACTTTGATAATACTTTAATCAATTACAAACAATAAATCATTCAATGTAGTAAGGAACAAGCACAAAGATGGATCCTTCATCAAAAGGAATCAAAGTGAGATAAAAACAAATATGTGAAAGTAGAAGAAGAAACTGATCCTTCATTATTCAAGATTCTTAAATATGACACATACAGTATAGAAACTCTGTTATAGTTGAAAATAAAGATAACAGTGTCACTCTACAACCATTTGAACCCTATACTGGAGTTACAATACATATTAAATAACAAAACATCTAAAAATATCTCTAGAATCTGCCACCTAGATTCTACATAGGATCATGTGCCTTAGAGAGGCATGGCACTAGGAGCACAACACAAATCTAACAAGAATGCTATATTTTAGATAATTTTTGGCATCATTGAATGCAACTGTTGACAACTTGTTGCATGTAGCTTAACTAAAGGTAGATCCTTGAGGCAGGTGTCCCTTGATGTCCAACTGATTCTTGAGGAGCTTATTCGAACTTAATCTGACATCTGGAAGTCTTCATCAACTAAAAAATTCACATGACAACCAGTTCGCAACACTTGCGATACAAACTGCTCCAAAACAACCAGTTCGCAACACCTTTAATAGCACGCGCTGCGAACTTTCCTATAGGTGTAATTTTACATTCAAAACTGATTTCAATTGTCAAAACTCATACAAAAACCCAGGAGACCTTTTTTTATATCCTGCTACAATCTTCTGAAACATAAAGTAACCTTTTCATAAGTCATATGAATATGGTAATAGTATTTTAAGACAAAAATCATTGCTCGGGGTTATAAGTCCATGTATAAAATAAACCATGGAAAAACGTTGACGTTGATGTAGAAATGATGTCTTGTCTTCATATTTTCCTTTTGCTTCTTCTAGTAGCTAAATGAGCTAACATATCTAATTTTTGTTTTGCTATCTACTCCTTAAATGGTTGCAATTTTGTTTTCAACTTCTTGATTTTATCTTGGCAAGCTCTTTTCTGCCTATACACATTATTCAACTACCTATGTAGAGGTAATGATATCTTCGCCATATATATTTCTTTATCAATAGTTTCTTCAGATAAATTTAAAGTATTCCTCAGCTTGATTTGGGCCTCCAAGTTTTCCTTCTTCAACTTTTCATTTTTAGCTCTTATTTCTTTAAGTTTCCTCCTCAGTCTTTTGAAAGTAGTATTAATTTTATGAGAATGGGAGTTGATCTCAATAATCTCTATTGGATTCTTAGAAGGTTGGGTTTTATCCTTTTTCTGAGCTGAGGCTTTGGATGTATCCTCCTCCACAAGAATATGCTGCTTAGTTGTTGATCTGTTGAAAGGTATTCTAGGATTGATAACTTCTACCACAACAGGTGAAGAAAATACAAGCTTCTTACCCTTCAGACTCCTTACTTTACTAGATGATGTTTCCATAGGTGAAGGTTCTTCCAAAGGAGAAACTTCTCTATCAGGAGATTGTAATGGATATTCAACATTTTATCAGTAAACTGAATGGACTTATCCCTTTTGGTCATCTTCTATTTTTACTTGAATCTAAGTTCACATTCTTCTCATCAGCAATAGGTGTTTATCTTTTTTACTGTCGTGTGTGAGCAACATCTAGTTGAAAACCTGATGCAATTAGGAAAACACCCCAATCAATATTGGTCTTCTTCAAATCTTCCAATACTATCATATTGATTAAACCAAAATGAAAAACACCAGTATCCACTTTCTTTAATTTATCTTGGACTCTATCTCACATCTTCCCAATACTCCCGAATAGATAAAATGGTCAGTTCATCGATCTTTCCCAGTAAAGTATAGTAACAATTTGATATGGTATTGATAGACCATATTGAACCTTCCTTCACAAGTGAAATACTTCTGAATAACTCTGATAATTTTGTCAAAATACTCCAGCATATCACTTTTTGTCACTCCCTTGGATAGTTTGTCTCCTTGATATTCAAGTTTTAGGAAATCCTTGCAAAGTGTAGAATTCAAGGACATGGATTTAAATCATTTTTCACCATGAACATGTATCTCTGTGGATATGGAGATTAATTGCTCTGAAACTTCAAACTCCAATGCATCCACCTTAGTATTTGTCCCACTGAAATTGAGTGAAATCTGATTATCAACCTCGATATGTCCTCTTTTCATTTTCTCACAAAACATCAAGCATCTCATTCTCTGAAATGCTTCTTTGAAAAATGGTTTAGAATTTATAAGATGCAAGTCATGAGGCTCAACCCTGAAAATTTCTCCCCCTTTGTGAACCTTATTACCTTACTGACTATCCATTATAGTTGTTTGAAAACCATTTTCCCTTTTTATAATAGTTGTTATTAGATGAATGATGAAAACATGAAGATTTATGTTTTTTTTTCTTTTTTTTTTCTTTTGCACAATGAGGTTTTACTAAATGAAACATTCATGCACAAAAATAGTGAAAGAATGAAATGATTGCAAGTAGGAGATGAGAGGAAAGAAAAATAATCCTAGATGAGACTGAAATCAAGCAAAGATTCATGGAAATTCTGTGTAGAATAAAGGATTCACAGCGTGATCCTTCAGTTTTCATCACACAATTAAGTTTGTAGTGCACAATCAAATTTGCAACGTACAATCTTAGACTAGGGTTTAGTAAAATAATGTTTGAAATCCACAAGTTTGAAAAGGAAAATGAATTTGAAAAAGATAAAACCCGAGACCTGAGTGAAAGCACAGTCAATGAGGGTTTTGTCAAGTGAGAAAACAGAGGGTTTGCAACGCCTTCAATGCATATAATGTGTAGCACTAACAAGAAAATGTAGTGGATAAGGTATTGGCTATAAGAAATGACTGCAAATTGATCTTGTTGGTATAAAGAAAGAAACTTGTGTCTGCAAAGGCTAGAGATACAAATATTGTAGGTTTTGATCAAGTGAGAGAAGTTTGCAACACAAATGTTATGCAACAGTTTGCAGCGCACAATTAAAATCACATCGACTAGAGTCCAATATAATAAACCTTCAAATAGTGCAATTGATTATTAAACAAGGTACTTGGTATATATGAAGTTTCAACTTCTGTCTCATGAGTTAAATTGACAGTTTCCTGGAATCCTGTAACCCACTTTCATCTGCTACAAGAAATCCACAGCGCCATAATTCAAACCAGTTTGCAACGTGCTATATTGAAAATGTTAAACTTGCCTTTTGAAACTGACTTGAAGAAAATGGTGAATGAATGGAACTGAAAACAATAAGATACTCATTTACATGTTTCGAAAGTATAATTGTATGCGATTAGTGCATGAGGTACTTTCTTGATTCACTGCGAACTTTTAGGCGTGTTTGCAGTAGGTCGACTTGACACATGATTTTACCCTAAAATGATTAAATACAACATAAGAACCCTTTGCACACCCTTTTCAGACAAGAAAATTGATAATGATGAGCTTTAAACCAAGGGTATGACCAACTCTTACCCCCTTTTCTCTAATTATGATGACCACTTATCATGACACCAAGACTCTCACATGGACTAGGGTCAGTTGTATTAACTCATGAAACAATCAAAACATAATTTATTTACATAAGACATGAATTAAAAACCAAAATTAAAAAGAACCTGTGAATCAAACCTATAAACGTAAAAAAAATTGACCCTTGTACATCGTATGTGCTAACAGTCCCTATAAAACGCGATAAAAATATATTTATGCTCTAAGAAAGGAAGGTAATATCCTCCTTGTAGGAGACTTTAATGATAGAATTTCAATTAACCAAGTCATTTTTTTATGCAATGATTTCGACCCTAATCCTTTATGGATAGATGATAACCTTGTTTTAGCTAATAGATACAAAATATACTCTAAATACCTAACCAATAATGTGTTTGGTATAGATCTAGTCAAGATTTGTAGTTTTGAAGACCTAATAATTTGCAATGGTATAATTAAGTGGACGAACTCCAATCAGATGGCTTGTATTCATGGGCTAGGTAGTAGTGTCATGGATTATGTGATATATGATATCCCTGTATCCAATCAAATAGTAAAATTTTACCTTTTAAATGACCATGAACCCAACTTTGATCATAGACCTTTAACCTTAACTCTAAACTTTGTCACGCGAAAAAACCCCATTGAAGAAAATTTTGATAATAACAAGAACCTACCTTTTGACAAAAGTAAAGTTGACATTTTCTTAAAGGATTAAGATAGTGAATTTTATCTCCTAACTTATAAGGAGAACATTGGACATCTCTATCATAATTTTACAACTACCCTTTCCACTTCCAATAACAACTTGTCCTTCGAGGTGTCATGTAAAAAGAATAATAATAACAAATTTAAAATTGCTAGGAAAAACATTAGGAATGCTACTAATGAGTCCTTAAAACGTGATAAGATCAATACATACAAATCCATAATTAAAAGGGAAAAAAGTTACTTATAAATATAAAGCAAGAGAGATTTTACACATGTCTAAGCTTGATCCCAAGAAGTTGTGGAGGCAACTTTTGATTTGTAAATCTAAATAAAATAATATGATTACCTTGAAGGACTGGGATTCCTACCTTAAATGTCTTTATGAATACCCTAATTCCTTCGACACCATTCAAAATGTTCCTATAGAGGATGATTTTTTTTCTATGGAAGACATAGAGTTCATGGTTAAGCAACTCACAAATGGAAAACCTATAGACATTGAAGGCTACAAGGCTAAAATTTTTAAAATTAGAGGCTTTGGTAGAGGCCCATGGTGGAGAAAAATGTCAATATTGAGAAATATGCAACAAACAAGAAAGATTGGACCAAGAAGGAGAGCACGCCATATTTTGAGGAAAAGAAGCGTGCGTGGAAGGATTTGCGGAAATCCAACGCAGATGTGGACAAACCTAGCCATGTTAGGGTTAGGGTTTTTGATGTATCGTAAGGGTTTGAACACAATTTTGTAGTCTAAATAGAAGATGTAGGAGGTAGTTTGAGGCATATAGATCTTGAGAGAGAGTACTATCATATATTTGGTGTCTTTTGGAGTCATTTTTGAGTTTTAAGTCAATAATTTGGTGAGAGTTGTGGAGCTCGGATGGAGTTGATATAACGAAGGGTCATGTCACAAGTTGTGGAGCTTGGTGTGACTTTGGTCCATCTCACTACAGTCTATTAGTCTAGGATGTGATGTGTGCAACACCATTTTGATGAAGAAAAAGAAATAAATAAGATATTTGTGGATGTAGCCCCAGGCAGGGATGATTTTAAGGAAGGATTTTTTTTTTTAAATGTAGAAACCTTGGAGAATATTACTAATCCTTCATATGCCAAGTATAAAATGTTTGACGATATTTTTGTAAAAATATTCAAATTTCTAAGGATTTTGCATAGTTTGTATAACATTTTGGCAATTTTTAAGGTAAAATAATTTTATCCTATATAATTTGTGCGAATCATTTTTAGAATAACGAATCATTTTTTGGGAAAAACCTTGGAAAATTAGCCCATGAGTGAAATTTATCCCCTAAAATCACCTCTGGCCCTAGGGGGGGTGAACCACGATAAACATTTGTGTGCAATGTGTCTGAATGTCTTTACTATTTCTGCAGTTATGATTCAATGGTTAGATAGATTAATGAATGATTTTACTTACAATGCACACTACAATATATATGTAGAATGAATGTTATGAATAAATGAATGAATGGATCTGATGAACAATGTAATATAATGCATGGTGAAGTAGAAGTAGAAGTAAGAAGAACAAACCTAATCCCTTCCATGACTACAGAAACCTGCATCCTGCAGTCACCCATAAACCATCTCGAGTGAGACTGTGTTATGCACTATGTGCGCGGTGTAGCCTTGTAGTTTACCAGAAGGGCCTATGGCGATAAGGTTTTTGTTGGAGAACTCAGAAGGAGAGATAGGAAGGGGTTTGGTGAAGAAGATGCAGTGGTATAAAGGTATGTTTAGGCCATGGAATCCTATGAATAAAGAGATTGAAAAATGGTTGGAGACAAATCAATTGGAGTTCACACAGAAATATAATAAGGGTTCCAAGTATACACCATGCCAATACCTGTAGAGGTATGTGTTTATTGATTTGCATGAAACATATTTATGTTATTTTCCATAGTTATTACAAGAGTGGTTGTTAAGGTTGAAGGATACCCATTCGACTAATCGGATCAGGCCAGTAAAATGGAATGCTGAAAATACTACACAATTGGAAATGGTTAATAATAAATTCACTCGCGCAACAGATTTCTGGCTAGACAACATTATCACGGGGTTTATCATTGAGTTTGTAGTAGATATGACGGAGCATATACTATTGTAGAGCATTATTTCTTGAGGGGACCAAGAAAGAGGTACATTAGGGAACTCTACACGTCGATCAAGGTATTATTACATGATAAAGGAATGATGACCATGGAATCAAACAACCAGATCACTCTGCACGCATGGGGGAATTTGGGGAAGCACTAAGGAAGATTTGAGAAATGAAGAAAGATCTGGAGAGTATCCTGAAGAAAGAGGCAATGAACCCCATCATGATGGATGATGAACAGACTAGGAAAATCATAAGGAGTGTAGGTGTGACATGCAACAAATGACCCTACCGATATAAGATGAATATGAAGAAGATGGTAGTAGCCGAGCAATAGGGCTTGGACAGTGATGAGGAATAGGTAGATGATCTTCTCATCACGGGGAATATTGATGATATATTTTGCACCACATATGAGAGGAAAACTAGAGGTCATGGGTATGGTGCAGATGAAGGATCTCCATTCCAAATCACAATTAGTGTGGAACCCTCAACCTTATGTGAGACTAAGACAACTGAATAAGAAAAAACAGTTAACAAACAAGTAATTAGTGGTAGAATAATTTTTCCAGGACACGGGTCCAGTAGCAGAAGTGTAAGTTCATCCAGTAGCATTTAATTATATACACCATGTGGAGGTGGTGTTTCAACAAATTTCACAATGGAAGGACAATATCTAACTATCAAGTTACTAGAGTTTCGAGGGGACGGGTCATACGATCCATATTTTTTTTATTCCATTTGTGAGAAGATATGGGAAAAAAATCATATTACATATGAGGATACAAAGGTTACACAATTGGCAATCACATTCAGAGACCGTGCAATAGACTAGTACATGGGTCTCTCAACAAATAACCCAACGGGAATGCCTACAATTGTAGTTGATGTGAAGAGGCAATTAATCAATGAATTTTAGAAGCCAAGTTCAAAAGATGAGTTTATGAATGAAATGATAGAGATTAAGAAGAAATTGGGAGAATTAGTTTAGGAAGTCAACCATAAGTGTACAAACATACCCATGAAGGAATTATACAAGTTACAAGCGAACGTAATGGATAAGGTTCAATCTAGAGCTAGGGAGGGTGCCACCAACCTATCGCTCAACTGAGAGGTTAAGAAGATTTTGTAAGTGACTTGTGAGAATATCACACTGGAGAAGGAGGAGGTGAAAAAATGAACAAATAAGTTAGAGAAGCATCTTGCAGAAGTATACAGGCGCATACCATATTGTGAACAAAAACCGGAGGTCCCAGTAGAAGAGAAGATACAAAATATTGCGCAGATACTGGAGATATGTAAACTGGAGATAACAGACCTAATAGGAGAACTAACTCCAAACACACCTTCAAAAGTATGGGAAAAAACAGAGGAAGATGATATTGCGGACATAGATAACATAGCACATGAAGTAAAAGAAGTGGAAAAACTATATGATAGGATTGCACATATTTGGACCAGCCTAGAAGAATATGAGAAGATCCAGCAGCTAGAGAAGAGAGAGGAAAAGCTAAACATTGTGGTTCAGGAATTAAAGAAGAGGTAGAATACCATGGAAATATCCTAGAGATTGAAGGCCGCACATGAGTTGGAAAATTTTCAGACATAAGTAAAGGTTGCACAAGAGGAGAAACAAGCAAGGCAGGCTTAGTTGGAGCCATTTCAACAACATGTCGAAAGACTGATAAAATAAATGCAATCAGAGAAATCCAACTTAGAACATGTGCATGAAAAAACAGATAAGTGTTGACAGAACACATGACAGGGCAAGTTTGGAGGTACTAGCAGGAATGAGCACACAGACCAAGGGGAAAGCGACAGAATTGGAAAAGAAGTTTCATGCGCTGGAGGTAGCGTTGCAGAAGCTTAAATAAGTCTAAGTGACTCGGGATGAGCCACATGTTAGTGTTTGGGTCATGTTGGTGCAGGCCTATGGTGGAGAAAAATCAATATTCAAAACAATGCTACAAACGAGAGATTGGACCAAGAAGGAGAGAGCGCCATATTTTTAGGAAAAGTAGCATGCACAGAAGGATATGCATAAATCCAAAGCAGATGTGGAAAAACCTAGCCATGCTAGGATTAGGGTTTTTGATGTATTGTAAGGGGTTTAACCCAATTTTTTAGTATAAATAGAATATGTAGGAGGTAGGTTGAGACATCTAGATATGGAGGGATAGTATTATCATATATTTGGTATCTTATGGATTCCTTTTGAGTTTTAAGTCAATAATTTGGTGAGAGATGTGAAGCTCGGATGGAGTTGATGTAAATGAGGGTCAGGTCACAAGATGTGGATCTTAGTGTGACTCTTGTATGCCTCACTACTCTCTATTATTATATGATGTAATGCACACAATGCAATTTTGATGAAGAAGAATAAATAAAAGAATAGTTTTGTGGATTTATCCCCCGGGGGGTGAATGATGGTAAAAAACTATGTGCAATGTGTATGAATGTCTTTAATATTTCTGCAATTATGATTGAATGATTATATAGATGAATGAATGGTTCTACTTACAATGTGCACTAGAATAGATATGCAGAATGAATGAATGGATATGATGAATACTGTAATAGAGTTCCTGGTTAAGTAGAAATAGAAGTAAGAAGAAAATCCCCAATTCCTTCCATGACTGTAGACACCTGCATCCTTCAAATACCTATAAACCATCTCGGGTGAGACTGCGTTGTGCACTATGTGCACGGTGTAGCCTTCTAGTTTACCAAAAGGGATGATGGTGATAAGGTTTTTGTTGGAGAAATAAGGTAGAACCCAGGTAAGCCCATATGTCCAACAAGAGGATCTATCATCATCCCTCACATACAAAAGATCTTGAATTTAGCATTCAAGCAGGGCTTCCCTAAACCCTAGACACAATGCCTCATTGTATCTATTTTAAAAAGTGGTGATAAAAAAATGATGTCTAATTATAGGACCAATAGGATTAACCACAAGATAATACAATCACACACCATCCACACCATCCAGAAGATAATAAAAAGTAAAATCACACACCATCGACAAGATAATACAAATATTTTCTCTATGAAACTCTTATGGGAGAAAACCCATATATAAAGTGAGGTTGTTCTACTCTCTTTTCTCTGCTATGGAATAATGAAAGTACAAAGGAGAAGGACCTCTCTATGGATTTACCTAAGAGATGTGTCCTATTACGATGCTACAAAATATTAAACCCCTCTATTATTCTCTCTAATTTTCCACTCCCAATTGTTCTTCCCTACTATGAAACAAAATACCATAAAATAAAATGGAACCCCTTGTCCTCCTAGTGGCTTGATATTTAACATATCTCGAGAGCCATCTAGGGGTAGGTTTTTGACTTCCTCAACCATCAATTTTCATAGGGTTTTGAAAATTATATAATATTCTTGAAACTCCTCATGTGGCTAGCCCCATATGCATGAGTAATGGCGGTTGATGTGGAATCCTCTTCTACCATGGTGGTCAACATGATAGGTCAACTTGCGGGAGGCATAAGTTTTTCATACAAACTCCAATTGATGCATGGTCTACACCATTCGAAACTTCTCAGAGTGTATAACACCATAAATGAGATGAGCACACATTTTAGACAAAAGAAGCCCAAAAAAATCCACTTAATGCTTCAAAATGGCTCCAGAAGGTTTTGGACCCTAATTTTCCAAAGTGGGACCTGCCACTAAAATGACCCTTTAAGTTGATTCCTCCAATTGTTTCCACTCTCAAAGAATAGACATAGAAGAAAAATAATATAGTGATCCAATACAGATCATACCTCCCCATTTATGGAGGCTTTTGGTCCCCAAAATATTTACTGAATGAGGGGAGGAATATTTCCTCTTCCTTCTCCTTGGAGTACCATTTTTGTTTTCTTGTAATTTGTTCTTTCAACCCAATCTGCCAAAGGTCATGATGCCCCTGTTTTGTAGTTCTAGAGCAATTCTGCAAAACTATGTCCTTTGCCAACTCTTCCTGAGCATTTGGTGCTAAATCCTCAATGGAAGGTAAGACTTTCTCCTCCTCCTGATCCAACATGGAGGGATCATAGAGTTTGAGATTCTCCACATTCACCACTAATTAAAAGCACATCTATGGAGGTAGAATGAGTCTATAGGAGTTATCTCCCACCTTTTCCAATACCTCAAATGGACCATACCACATAGCATTGATCTTCTTACCAGGACCTTGTAGCCTTTCCTTATTCATCTATAACCATACTTTGTCTCCCACTCTAAATATTCTCTTTATTATATGTTGGTCATGTTTAGCCTTGTACTTTTCCTATGACTTTTTCAATGTCTTTTGTACTTGCAAATTTATCTGCCTGATCTTCTAAAAACATAATTATTCTTTTAATGCATCTCTTGTGAGGTACTCCCTCACTCTTCATTGTTTTCCATATATAACATCTAAGGGTGTAGGTGGAAAATATCCAAAGAAATTTTCAAAAGATTAGTTACCAACAAAAGTGTGGATTGCTATGTTATAAGAGTGTTGTATATAGATCAGGTTTTCATCCTAGGTCTTCAAATGCTTCTGATTATAACCCCTCAAAAGTTGCACCAAAATATCGTTGACTACTTGTATGCCCATCTGTCTATGGATGGAATGTTGTAGAACTCTTCAACTTAGTGTCCATTTTCTCCCACATTGTACTCCAAAATGCACTGAGAAATCTGGTATCTTTGTTAGAGATGATGCTCGTTGGTATTCCAAAGTGCACCCAAACCTATTAAAATAACTTTTTTGTTGATTCTTGTTCATTGATGGTATTTTTAAAAGGCATGGTAATGCACATTTTGTTGAACCTCCCAACTACCAAAAATAGATAGTCATGTCCCTTCCTAGTTGTTCGTAAACCTCCCACAAAACCCATAGAAATACTTTCCCAAGGTCGAGTGGGTACATGAAAGGGATGATATAGACCTTCCTTCCTATTATTAGGTTTGTTGGTACAAAAAAGTATACACCCTCTAATATATCATGCTATATATTCTTGCATTTTGGGCCAATACACATACCTCTGTATGTTGGAAAATGTCTTCCCTAACACCATAATTTCTTCCAACCTTGGAGGTGTGAGCCTCTCTGATAAGATGAAATAATTCACCTTTAGGAACACAGATCTTGTTGAGCTTGTATATTAAACCATTCTAGAAATGATATTTATCCTTGTCATCACCTTATTCTATATGAATTTGTCCCTGTAGCTATTGAAGCACCTCCTTGAAGTCCTCATCTTATGTGTATGCCTCTTTTTATGCATCATGGGTAAAATGCTCCATGTGCATCAGAGTTCCCAAAGATGTAATCATGGATGTGGGTGGCTGTGAAAGCATGTATACCAACTTATTTGTACTACCCTTATTATACTTTATGACCAAATGTTTGTTTTTAAAAACCCCATCCACCTATAATGTATGGTTTTTTGTAGCTTACAATTGGCTTGCAAATACTTTAGTGGTTGGTTATCTATTTAGATGATGGTCTCCTTTCCCATTGGATAGTGATTCTACTTTTTGATGTCTTGTACCAAGACATATATCTCCTTTTCATATGTATGGTATTTGATAACCTCCCCATGAAATACATCCAAATGATAACATACAATATTTTCTCCCAGCATTAGTATTTCTCCCATGGAATACCCACTTGCATATGTATCCACTTCGAAGGGATTCTACAATTTTGGTAGCATTTTCATTGGTACTTGACTGATCTTTCTTTTCAGATCATCAAAGGCATTTTGTTTTTTCTTCCCCCATTGGAAACTCTTACCACTAGCTATTCTGGCGTGGAGTGGTGCAACTACCGCTGAAAATGAAGCTATCAACTTTTGTAGAGTAAATGAACCCTACAGGAGTTACCTCCCTTAGGATATTGCTAGACCTAAGACACAATAGATATGCAAGCAACATATTTTCCTAGATCTAAATTATATACGAACAAATCTACGAGTTGATGGAATGCAAGGTTTACCCAATGATCTGATTGTTGTCCCTGAATGCTCCTTACTTGTTATATTCCTCAAAGACACCCTTCACTCTTACCAACAAATATATACACATAGAGAGACACAAAGAAACCTCTCACAAGATCAAATGAATCATGTATAAATAGATAATATATCTAATGACATAACATAAGAATATCAATTCCCTACAAAGATTATAACAATTACATACAATCAAGTAAGGAAGAAAATATTGTACATCTTCTATTAATGGACAAATGGTTTACAACTTGCAATCAAGGAAGTTGATGCAGTCCTTTGCCAAGTTCCTTGCCCAAGATCTATAATCAAACTTCTAAAGTTTTCTTTTTCATTTCTCCCCCCTTTTCCCATGAGAAACAATCAATATATATGATAATAGAGATAAGATCAAAGGTTAATCTAGATAGGATCTATATGCCCAATATAACAATATTCTTGAGGTTGAACCATGAAAAATACAAGGATTAATCTCATCTAATGGAAACTATTCCTAAATAGGGAGTAACAGAATCAGTCACACTCTGCATGCTTGTAGGGAGAAACTTGTCTCTCTTTGGAAGAGGAAAAGGAGTGACCAACAATTTTGGTCACGAGATGTAAAGGGACAACCAACAACCAGGAAAAAAGGGACTGCAAACTTAGGGGAAAAGTGGTATAATTCAATGGTTTCATATTGCTAACCTCTAGATGATGCCCATTAGGTGAGAAGGTGGAAAATAATTGTATAATAGATGCCCCATAAAGTGTGAGGTCAGAAGAGGTGTATGATGACCGAAATACTTTACAAACAAAATCATAGAGTTGTGGGAGGAGGAACCTGGAAAGAAACCATCATAAATCCTTCAAAATAATAACATCCCCAAGGCAAGAATACCCATGCTCGTTAATAAAAACTAAGAATAGACGCCAATAATATTACATTGCATATCCATGCATGATGCAGATAATTAGATCATGGCCATGAAAAAATACACTATGAATCCATGTCACATGTGAAAACATAGCCACAACCAAATACAAATGTGGATCTATGTCATAGTATACAAATTAGTGAGAGGACTCGATGCCTGAGCTATCTCTGAAGTACTCATGAATAATTCCATCAAAACTTGGGAGGGAATTCCATCAAGGAATGTGGTGGTCCCAACCCAAGTTATTCATCCCAAATCCCAATGGTATGAATATACAACATGCGAATAAATGAGTTGAGGTTGAGAATGGTAGAAACCATCTAATTATCGGTCATTGATGTATACCGTTAACAACCACGAGGTAATCCAATGATGATGATGTTGGATACCAAGATAGCTAGTACAATCTAGTGGGTGTGAATAAAAGAGTTGAAGTCGAACACTCGTATATTCATTCAACATGAGCCAATGATGTAAACCCACTGTTTAAATGCAAGAGAATCCATCGTTGATTTTTGAAAATCCCACGGTACTAACTGGTTTCTAGATTTAAAAATTGCATAATGATTTGAAGTCGACATGATGAAATCTGTCGAAGGAGGGCCTTGATGTATCCCTCATCAATCAACATGAAACACATAAAGGTATATGGTGTGAATAATGTATTAGTAGATAAACACTGACATAGGGATGGCCAGGGTAATTGGGATAAAGGATTGAAAATGGTCGACACGGGCAAACTTCCCTAGAACAAATTAGCACGACAAATGACTTGACTTGGCAGCATTAACTCATTAATGACCAAAACACTCGCCATGGAGGACTAGAAGAGTAACTAGTTGGAAAATTTCTAGAACTCACGGAGATGGTAATTACTGAGAGACAATGAATAACCCAACTATTGTACATGGACCCAAACATGTGCATTTTTCAAGGGAGACTCGATCGACAACTTACATTTGTGAATATGACTAGATGAAAAACCACCCACTCTTTTTCTTTCTTTCATGTTTAAAATGAGAGAGAAATAAAATAAAAGTGTGCTTGATATTATCACCCGTGGATTAATTCTCGATCTCGGGGTGTATAATGGTGCTCAACAATATTTTCAATAGAAGGAGTCTAGAAAGACCCGAAAGAAAACTCCATATACAATCTTGTGGGTTTAACTATCCCATGAAAGTAAATGCTCATTTTTCATTTCATATTTATAGAGTATGAAAGGACAAAGAAGACTCCAAGGGTATTCTCTTTTGTAAATTTAGTCTCCCGAGCTTGAAAAAGAATAAAAGAATACAAGGGAGAAATTTTCTATCCAATGTTGACTAGAGTATTATTTTTTCATAATTAGTCCATATGATCCAAAAAAGGGTTAAAATTACACTGAATAGATGTCCTTACAAATACACTTAACGAGTGTGAAAGGAAAAAATCTCGCTCTATGATCTTTTCATGTTTAGGGATTTTAAAAAAATATTAAAGGAGACTCCAGGGTGGACCTTTCATGGTTGGTTACTGAGTGGGAAAAAGGGATAATAGTAATCTCAGTTGGAGAGAATGAGTGGTTTGCAATGAAGTTCCAGGTGCATGGAACATGACTTGAGCGATGAACTAAAAAAAGAAACATGACAAATGATGACCACTCGTAACAATAGTTCTTGTCCAAGGGTGTTGTAAAATGGGAGAAAATAGATGGATAGTGGTCAAGCATGGATATTGTGATATAATAAATGGAAGAAAATGGTGATGTAGAAACAAGAAGAAGCGAGACAACAATACTAAAAATGTGCGACCATTTAAACAACATAAATTGTGCAAACCTAAGGTATAGTGCTCAAAATATGGACAGTTAATAATGCAGAGACAGAAATGCAGGGACAAACCTATCCTTATATGTCATTTTATAGAAACATACCTCAAGTTTATTATATGTCCCCATCTTAAAAATGTTCCTAGAATGTTGTCAACACACATAAACTATATTCAAGATCAACATGCATAGTGAAATCCTAAAAAAAATTATTTTCTTTTGGATTCTTTTTTGGATATGATGTACACAAAACAAAAGGCACTCATACCACAGACCTATGTACAAGGAAATAAAAATATGGATGGTTTAGACAAAGGGTATCCCATTTCTAGGCTCATGCCAAGGATATTTTCCATAATTGAAGAACTCATGAGCCATAGGAGGCATCACATGGCTTACCATGCTGGGGCCTTGCCACATAGGAACAAACCTATGCAGTCGAAGATACTCGTCATGAGTGGTTTTGTGAGCTATGGAAGTTCCTTGATGGGATCCATCAAGACATGAGGGAAGTACCAAACAAAAATATTCGATGGGAGGGATAACGGAGAATTTAATGACAAATTTTGAAAAAGATGATCGAGGTGGTAAAGGGTTAAGGCTAGGAGGTTGACTGGATGTCCCAACCAATGCCCCTAGTTTCAAAGAAAGAATCATTATGTTAATCCTCATTAGTTCCAGATCAGGGAGGAAGGTGTGATGATTCTCATCTTCTCTAGGCTTATCAATGGAAGCCACGACTCTTGGGATGGCCTCTTCTAAAGGCAACTTAGTATTGAGGAAACTGTGTGAACTAAAAGAGTGACTAACTCGTATGTGTGGAGAATTTTGATAACACTCTATATGAAGATAGAGTTGTTGAAAAATATCAATAGATGTTGATGGGATGGATGCTCCATGTGAATCAAAATCCTCAGGGTGAGGTACCACCCAAGGATCAAATGACCCAAGGGATCCATTGGTAGATGAGGAAATCATGTTGATAAGAGTGATATGGGTTGTGTCGGGTGTAGGAAGGGGGAATATCTCCATAAGAAATGGATATTTAAACATACCTACACCGACACTTTCATACCCCCTGAAATATTCACTTATGAAGGGAACATTGGTGATAGAATTATCTCGTAATTTAGGTGTGCAATAATCTAGTTGACCAATCATGACTATATTTCCTTTATGAGGAAAATGTATGACGTGAAAGAAAATGGATGAAACAAACTTCATTGTGTAGAACCAAGTGCAACCCAAGAGAATATTATAATTGAATGTGGCATATACCACTTTGAATTCTACAGAGACAATGTTTCCCTTGAGCTCGATGGGTAAGGAGGTGAGAATTCCTTGAGGTTTCAAAGAATTTCCATCAAAATATTTTAGTATGGCTGAAGATGGTGTGAGTTGTAGAGAACCAATGGATTTCCAACATGAAAAAGACATAATGAAAGTGGCCTCTCCTTTGTCGATCACCGTATGAAATATATTATTGTTTAGATAACCAACTATGATTTGCAATGCCAGTTGGTGTGAGAGACATGAATCACTATGTTCTATGTCAAAGGAAATGATATTGGACTCTAAAGGGTAGATTCCCCTTCGGGGTGATAGCAAGGATTTCTGTTATGAAGTACAACTCTGCAATACTTCAAGTGTTGACATGGCACATGGTTCTTGGGAGAGATATTCCACTATGCTATAGTGTGGAGCCACTCGGGCATTCAGATTATGGGTAGTCCGTCAAAGTACGCCTTTTGGAGGGAGAATTGTAAGTTCGAAAGATGGTTTCTCTAAAGTGAGAGGGACATTTGGTGGTGTAGTCAATGTAGGGTCCTTTGATGAAGGTTCCCCTTCTTGGGAGTTGTAGTTCTTCGCTCAGGTGGATAGTGCCACTGTTTATTTAACCATCATAATATTCAAGGATGAGGACTATGTGTTGCCCCTAGGTGGGGGTGTAGGAAGTTGTGTGACCATTTGTTATTGCTGGGGGAAAGGATTGGTTAATACCAGTGGTTGGGAAGGAGATCCCCCTTGATCAAGGTGTTGATGAACCTCGACAAGGTTAGGGTAGTCTTTGGTGAAGTGGTCCTCCTTACATACCATGCAAGGATATTTCACCTTTCTTTTATTCCCCCCCTAAGATTGGGGTCTTGGGTGCTTTTACTCTTCTACGGGTTAGAATATTTTTTGGATTTACCCTTTTTTTTCTTTTTTCCTCGAGATTGCTAAGATGAAATGGATTGAACCAATTCACCTCAGTGTTTTGTGTAGGAGAGGGAGGAGACTTGGTATTGGTACCATTATTGGGTGATTTTTCTCTCTTGTGGGTTAGAATATTTTTTGGATTTACCCTTATTTTTCTTCTTTCCTATGCTTTTATAAGATGAAATAGATTGAACTACATTCACCTCAGAGTTTTGTGTAGGAGAGGGAGGAGACTTGGTATTGGTACCAGTTTGTGACTGTGTCACAAACTGTGATTTTACAGAACCCACTAAGCCATCAACATGGGCTCCTGAGGTTGGTTTTGATGAATCATTCGACAATTGAGGAGCATGAGCGAGCATATCATAAAATGTTCTCGACTCAGAATATACAAAGTCTAAATATTTATCATGACTGATGGCTTTCTCCTCTGTTGCGATGCCTCCCATGGAGACATCTGTATAAATGGGAAAGATGAGTGAATTTGTGAACCAATCTG
Source organism: Picea engelmannii (assembly GCA_009831015.1). Lineage (NCBI taxonomy): Eukaryota > Viridiplantae > Streptophyta > Pinopsida > Pinales > Pinaceae > Picea > Picea engelmannii. Next base: position 355,620 of record ML785072.1, read on the forward strand.
CCAGGAGTTGGTTCGGAATTATGGATTTAATCAACCATCGTCTCCAACTCCATTCATGAATATGATTAGAAATATGGGTGGAGGTGGATTGTCAAAGAGAGGTTAAAAACTTAGTACTGATCTCATATTGTATGGGCAGTTGGAAGTGAGTTAGAAATTCCACGATGAGGGTATTAAAATAGACAAAGGACTTACGTGATAGCTCAATATACCATTTTTTCATTGAACTTGTGAGTGTTCTTGGGAAACGTATCAACCGAATGGAATCATCCGTTAAAGAGTTAGAAGAACACCATAGCTGGAATGTCATAATATGGTTTTTAGGGTATTCTCCAGTTTTCCATTGAATTTTGGGATGTCGGATGTTAGTTTGGCAAGGATAGGGAGCCAGAATTGGGCATACTGTATGGGATCATTTGTCAAATGTGAAAAGTATGGCAGATTTAAGGTAGTCAAGAAAGGTATTTATTGGTTTGATTGTGAATATTGGTAATGTGGATGTGGCATCAGAGTACCAGTAGGAGCATACACACGTTTGGATGACATGTTAAAGCCAGATGGTCTGCCCATATATTGTTGAGTGACTTGGGGAGTGGGGAATATGGGGTTCATCGGTTAAGTGGGAAAATCTCCTTGCTGAGAGATTCCCATCGGATTGGGTTGACCCCATGGATTATTTGGTACTCCTGGATACGGTAAACCACTAGAAATACCTGTAGGGTTTGCCGAAACATTATTCCCCTAGGGGTGAGGTGGGTTTCTAGTGTGGGATTGTCCCCAAAATAGATGTTAACCTCCAACTGGTTTCTACCCAACTAGTTTTTGATCCCAAATAGATTGTTTCCCCCTGAATGGTTTTTGGTTCCAAGTAGGTTATTTTCCTACAGATGAAGGTTTCCCCTAGGTTGTTTTTGTCCCTAGATTGAATATTGTCCCACATCCAAAGGTTTCCCTCAAACTAGAACTTAAACTTCAACTGGAGGTTTCCCATAGGTTTGAAGCTGACCCATAGCTTAAGGCTTCCCTCCAATGGGGTACTGGACTACATACAAAGGTGACCCTCTAGTTTTTACATGCCACCTAGGTGTATAGGGAACAATTTTTGGAACTATCATTGGGTTAGCACCTTGATTGGGTAGAGGAAAAAAAAGATACTTGTCATAGGACCTGAAGTAACAACAATGCTAGCCACTATACTAGATGGAGTCCATAAATGACGACCAATTAATGGACTTGGTGTATGCAAGTGTGCGGTTGGAGATGAAGGAAGAGAAGTTGTACTCACGGACTATTGAATTGAGGTAATAAGGGTCAACGATGTTTCCCACAAAGAATAAATGGAAACAACTGTAATATTTGCTAGGGAGACTATCTCATGATCAAGTGGGGGTATCATTATTCCATATGTATAGTGAGATGTTGATGCATGCATGCCAAAATATTGCTTACTACACATATCAGGTGGAAAACGGTAAGCAAAAAAAGAATCATAATAACTCGTTGATGGAAACTCAATGAGTGGTTGACCAAAAGGGCCAGTCAAAGGTGGATTTATGGAAGATGGAAAATATTTTTCCATGGTTTTAACCACTCCTTTAGGATGGTCCCTTCGGGGAGATATTCTCCCGATTTAGAAAAAAACATATTCATTAATAGTTCCTTTGTTTGAAGGGTTTTGTGGAAGATTGTGGTCTGCAGGATCCAACCTTTACATCTCTGTGATCTTCAGAGACCTTGGTTGGCCACGATGAAAGTATAATAGAAATAATGATCCCTAAGGCCAACTACAGATGTTGAAAGAACACACCCCTAAGAAAAAATCTATAGGTAATCAACAAAACAATAAAAGATATAAGGATCCTTCGAAGATAGGATTTCAATCCATCGATGAAGATATGAGAAGCAATTATCTTGACCTCCACGTAACATCCCTTCTTGGTGTAAGAAACCCTCGGTTCACGAGATTAACGTCCAAGGGTGTTGAAAGTGTGATACGAAGTATGCCCTAGGTATCGTGGGAATGCCCTCATAGTCACCTATATTGTAGATACTTAGGAAAGGCCACTAGGGTTACGAACTTGCAGTCGGCCTCCGAGGGGTTATAGTTGAAAGTTGGGACCGAATGTATGGATAGGATAAAAAATTCTAAAGATCTTTTGGAGTAATAGAGACAAGTGGATGCCCCCGGGGGGCAGCTCAATTGGCAAGTGTCGTGAAAATGAAGTTCCATGAGGTTCTGAGTTCAACTCCCCCCGACTTATAATGTGTGCCGCGTATGGGGCCTTGTGGGNAGCATATTCTAGATTCATGAAGCACCAAGACAAAATGAATGAGTAACATTCGAGAAAAACCGCTAGTATGTGTTCTTTCTACTATGATTGGTGAAGCTTTGGAGGGGTAATCTTCGTTGTTCTTCTGCATGCGACCTCATGTTTAAACCCTATGCTAGATGGGGTTCCCGTATATACCTATACTCAAATTCGATTTTGTCACTCTCTACTGTTCGAAAATCTTGTCTAGTAGTCTTGGACAATTCGCCTACTTTTCCTAGTCTAAAAACTCTAGCTCTAAGCTATTGTTGGTGTACTAAAAGAAAAAATGTATTGTTAATTTTATTAGTGCGTTGGTTTATTTTAATATATTTTTTTTACTTAGAAGGGTGTACGAAGGTGAAACTAATGATGTGATGACTTGACTCAAAAATAATGTAGAAATAATGAGATGCAAAGAGTTTTATTTCAATGAATTCTATCTGAAGGAAGGAGAAGAGATATTTTTTTTCTTTCTCAAAATAAACACCCAAAAACATGCAAGCTTTCACTTTTATTTTTTCAAATGGAAAAAATTTGAAATTCCAAACTATGAAATTAATGTTCATGAAATCCCAAACAAAAACAATCTCTTTCAACTATGTACCAAGACACTCCAAGTATGAAAGTAGGATGCAATTTTTTTGTTTTATTCTTTCCAAATCACATGAAAACTCAAAAGAGTCACTTCCTTTTCTTTTTCTTTTAATCAAAATGAAATTATTCAATGACACTTTGCAAAGAAATCAAAAGTAAATGAAGGTGGACCATAAAGCTCTAGTCACACCTTGTTAATGGCCACAGGGCAACCATAAATCTCTAGTCACTCCTTGTAAAGGACTAGAGGCTAACCACACATAACTAGTCACCCCCTGTAATGGAGAAACTAGTGACCAAAAGGGTTTGGTCTCTCCGTGTGCATGAATAAACTACGAGCACGATCGTGCAAGTTCTAAAAATAATAGATCTTAGACATATATATCATATTTGGGTCCAGACACTTTCAAACAGACTCAGAACAGACTTATGGAAATAATGAAAATAAAATCCAGGTCTGAAAACAAGTAAATATCTTGAGAATATGAATTCAAAAGTTGAGAAAGAAATTGAATAAACAACAATGAATTCCCCAATGGAGTCTCCAATATGTTGTAGGTTAAATGAACCCTACATGAGTTACCTTCCTTAGGCTCTTCCTATACCTAATACATAATAGATATGCAAACAACACATTTTCCTAGATCTAAATTATACACGAAAATAATCTACGAGTTAATGGAAGGAGAGGTTTACCCGATCATCTAACAATTATCCCTGAACACTCCTTAGTTGTTATCTTCCTCGAATGCACCCTTTTCTCTTACCATCACATATCTACACACAAAAATACAAAAAGAAACCTTTCACAAGGTCAAACAAATCATGTGTAAATGGATAATAGATCGAATGACATAACATAAGAATATCAAGTTCCTGTCAAGATTATAACAATTACATACAATCAAGTAAGGATGAAAATCTTGTACATATTTTATTAATGGACAAATGGTTTACAAATTGCAACCAAGGAAGTTGATGTAGTCCTTTCCCAAGTTCTTGTTGACATTTGAATATGTTAAGACCAAAACGAAAACCTCACGAGGATATAAATCCCCCTGCATTTTTATAGAGGTGGTACTCCTCTTTGGCTGAAAGATATATCTGTGATATCTTGGAATAAGGAGAATGAGAAATAGAAAACCCTAGATATTTATTTCTTGGAATTATGAAATGATATGGTTCCTTAATAACCTGATATAATATTTATGTGTAGAAAGAAATATTTTAACCATAAAAATATTGAAGGAGGGTTTCAAGATCAGAATATCTTTGAGCTCAACATCAAATATACAACCTTCTTAATCACTTACAAATATATCCATATATTCTTCACGAGAAATAGGAGAGAATAATTTGATCATATCAAAGAATTTTAAAAGAGTGTACTAGTTATAATATAAGATCATTTTATAGGTCAATTTCAAATGTCTCATACTCAAAACTCAAAGTTACAAGATACAATCAAAATCAACCCCGAAATAATTATTTGATGAGTTTTATTCATGAAAGATGTTCTTCATTAAAAAATATCTGACAGTCATATACATGGATGTAAATACTCCATCATCATATAATAAATGTCTTTTGAAGAATACAAGAAGAACACTAAAAAGCTCAGCCTTGTGCCTAATTTAGAAATTCAAGCATAAAGCTATGTGAAATGGTGTAGAAGAAGAAAAAGAGTGGAGAAGATGGACATTTCTCTTTGTTGATTAGAAACTTTGTTGCATATTGATTGTTGTACCTTTTTCTTCTGATATTATTCCTCCGCCCCTCTGAATAATGGAACCCCTCATGATGTCTTTCTTCTCTTTAAAATTCAAATTGTAACATCCCGCTCTGGCGCACTTACCAAACTTATTCTTTGAGGACACTTGCTCGCAAGTGATCTGGATTTTTATGATGATAAAACTTTTTTTTCATTATGATGCGTTAAGTTATATGACAGGATGTTTTTACTACCTTGATGTAGACAGGTGCTGCTGACTCAGTTCCTTTGAGTGTGCAGGGTTTCGGACCTTGAGTATGCAGAGGCATCGGTGGAACTTCCTTGGACTCTGGATTGAGTCAGGGAGTGGGCTATTTGAGTCGTTTCATTTACGATGATATTGTTTCGTTTGATGATATGCTATTGATTGTATGATATTTTGTTGACATGATCTGACATGATGGTTGATGATGCAGGCTGATGATAGCTTGTCGACCAGACTCACATATGGAGTAAAGGGGCCACACATGAGTTCCAGAGAGATTGAGGGAGAGGTGTGGACAACAGCCCTGCCACAGCCTACTAGCACTCCCGCTGTGGCTCGAACTGTAGGTTAACGATTACCTAGTTCGAGAGGATCCACGATGCCGTGAGGGCGGACTGCGACAGTCGCTCACGATGATTCTAAGGGGCGCGCAATAAGGCGGGGGCCTTATTCCTTAGAGCCCTTAGTCTCCCACAAGATTCACCTGGCAGACTGTTGACTCCAGGGGTTATAGAGTCTACCAATCCGTCAAGCCAGCGAGTGGCACCCTTGGAACACGTGGTGCATCCTGAAGGGCACGTCGCGCAAAGAATTACAAATCAACGATTGGCACCCTTGGAGCACGTGGTGCGTCCTGAAGGGCACTTCGCGTGACAGAATCAAGCAAGGCGAGTGGCACCCTTGGAGCACGTAGTGTGTCCTGAAGGGCACATCACATTGATGATGATGATGAGACAACCTATATGACCCTAGATCTTAACGCCTGATAAAAATTCTTAAAAACGACTCCCCTAATTAAATTGTCGCCCTGTTCAATTCAAACCAAAATTTAAAACTTCTCTAAAACAAACTTTGACGAGCCCTAAGAAAAGATCCTACAAAAATAAACATAGGGCGTAAATTAAAACCCTCCTAGGTGTTAATTAAAGTCTTCTCAAAAGTAAAGGGGGTAAAGTAATGAGGGGATTAATTTAAGTGAAACACATGGCATTTAAATTATAAAGGGGAATTAAAAATTATTAAAGAGGGGAGTATAAAATTTAGGATTTCAAAAAGATAATAATAATAATAAAAATATTTGTTTATGTATTGAAAAGAACATTAAGCGCATTTATCATTTGGGGGTTTAAAAAAAATATATATAATAATAATAAATAATGGAAAGAGAGAATAAAAGAAGAAAAAAATAAAAATAAAATAAAATTAAGGAAACTTAAAAATTGGAAAGTAGGAGACATAGGGTAAAAAGCAAAAAGGAATCAGCATTAAAGGAATTACTAATTCAGAAACTTCATTTTAAGAAAGTGATTAAAAGCATGAGAGGGGATCTAGGAAGCCTAGGAGAAATTTAAGGAGCGATTTTGGGGGAGTGAGGGAATTTATCCTTTTACTTATTAAAAAGGATTTAATTATTGGAGAACCCTAGGGATGAGTGACACTTGGACGGGGGAGATTGTTTAGGGGTTTGTCTTTAAAAATTAATTAATTAATGATTAGGAAAGTAAGTGGGTCTCATTTTTCTATAAAAGAAAGGGAAAGGAAGGAAAAAGGTGGGATGAATGGTTAGCGTAACGTTACGCTGCCGAATTGTGGTTTGACGGATTTTCTTGTGAGGAGTTGGGTGTAATCTCAGCTTGGTTGGAGTGGTAGCTCAGCTGTGGAGGTGAGCTGAGATGCTAGTCTATCTCTAGATCTTGTGTGGCCCCTTTGTGACTCGGGGGGGCTAAGGGGGAAGCAGAGTACCCCTAGCGTTTGGCTGGGAGGTACCAGTGAGCCTTTAGTGGTCGGCGAGCGGAAGCGGAAAGGAGCGCGGGATGCGACACAGAGCGTGGGACGTCATCCAAGGAAAGCGAAAGGCAACGGTATGGTTTTAATTGGTGAAGTAGAATGCATTTTTATATTTTGGCAAATTAATGTTATTGATGTTGTAAATCCCTTCCATGGACTGTGTGAAATTAAGCTGTCGTAATTCGGGACTGTGCGAATTTAAAATAATGAAGCGGGATAGTGTAATTTTAAATACTTTTGTTATACCTTTTTATTTAACCTCCTGGATTGTACAAACGGTTGCTATTAAAATTTCAGGACTGTGTATTAAGTTACTGAAAATAAAAATAAAAAAAAACTCTGCCGGCAATTTCATTACAGTAAATGGTTATTGTGCGATTGCTTGGGCAAATCTTGTCTTATAAATTTGTTAATGAATAGTTAGTTCTGGCGATTTCGATCCTGTGAAAGTCGAAGGTTAAATTTTGTTCTGGCAACTCATCCTGGCTATGTGTGAATTGTTGTAACCCTTTTTGTGTTTTGATTTGCACTCTGCCCCTTTTCATTTTTAATTGATTATGCCCTCCCTTTTTTTTTATATACTGATTATGACTACACTTTATAATTTCGTTTTCGTTGACTATTGTGTTTCCAGTTATGCCTGTTGTATATGGTTGGGTCCCTTTGAAATTTTTTTAATGGGTTATGGGTTTGTTCCTCTTATTTCATGTTAATGCAATAGAATTCCTCTAATTTCATGTATTTTGGTCTGGTTTGTAACGTGAGAGTAAATATTTCTACGGGACTGACTTTTTCTATTGCGGTTCTGATGGGGCTGATTTAATTAATGCAACTCGCCATGGAGTTGAGCGATCACTGGACTAGATTGGGCAACTGGACTGTTTGGTTTTCCTCTGTCTAAAACTTGGATTTCGTTCAATGACCAGGGCGTTTAATCCATTCGTGTTTGTTGGGTGTGACATCTCTTTTAATGACTAAGGGCGTTGTGCAGACACGCGGTTATGTTTGCGTTGTGATTATTTCCGTTGGGGGGGTTTTTCCTGCTGGGCGCGGCCTTGGGCCTTCTGATTTTGATTGGGCCTCCCGGGGACTGTTGTGTTCGATGTTTTTTGTGTGTTGATTTAGATTGAAGGCGAAATTTCGTTCTCCTGGTTTGAAATGCCTTGCAGTCCACGAAGGAATTGATTTGCATGAGATTTGCATTGGGATGCGCTGAACAGGACCTATGCGTTGAATGCATCCTGGGTGGGTAACGCTGACAACTCAGACCATAATAGCCTACCTGCACTGTCTTGAATGGTTACTAGTGCATTTTCGTAATGCTCAAGCTGCTGGCGTGCATGCACCGAACCCCTTTGTTACCTTGAATTAATTGCGCAGGAGATAATTTATTTCAATGCCAGATGGACTCCCTTATCCAGCTGGCATATCCACCTTCCTTGCAACCTTCACAGAGAAACGCACCGCCGCTGCCCTTCGTTCCTACTCCCCCGCGCCTAACTTCAAGTATCCACCTTAATAATGACGTTGCGCTCTGACTCTCCGTTCAATTCGATCAAATTGGTTCATGAGAACAAGTGCATCATTTTTTTTAAATTGCAATATCACGGGTTAATATTGGCTGTAGCGTGTTGCTTAGTCTTTCCCCTATTTAATGTTGCTATTGGCCTTTGAATATTGCTTTTCATTATTGGCTTTTAATACTGCTTTTTAATATTGTTGTTGCTTTTTTTTAATATTTTTAACCATTGGCTTTTTTTTTATATATTGTTGTTGCTACCTAATGTCGATTGCACTGAAATGCCTTGAGGCCATTTTCACTTACAAGGCTATATATAAATAAGAAGATGAATGGTATTTAATGACCATGAGTTTTGTTTAAAAAAAAAAAACTGTCATGGATAATATAGTGCTATTTATGTGCTGCCTTTTAAATGGATACCATTCATTATGCTTTTGATTTATGGTTCTTAATGGATACTTTTCATTAAGATTTTTTTTAAATTGATTTAATTGACTTAATTAGGATCATTTTTAAATTATGGTCCTTTAAATGGATACCTGTCTTTATGATTTCTAATTATGGTCCTTCAATGGATACCCTTCTTTATGATATTTAAATTATTATTAAAAGACTTTAATGATAAGGTGAGGGTACCTTATTATGTTGACAGTGAGCATTGTCTTTAATCCTGGTCATGTTATTAAGGATGCATCTCTATATTATATATGGTCCTTCTAAAAGTCGATACCTTTATATGTGACCCTTGAATACCCTTATGTAGGATCCCTTTTAAGATTACTGTTATTCAAGTAAATTCATTTAAAGATTGTAATTGATATATCTTGTCATTCATAAATATGATGGGTTAATGATACATTCAACCATGATGCTACTTCCCTATAGTGAATATTTAACTAATTGCTATCTTAGTAGTGTTATTTTAAACATTAATAGTCGTCATATCCCAACAATGCCTTCTTAACTTTTGTCATTTAAATTTATTATTTGAGATTGCCATTTAAATTAAGAGGCCTGTTGTTATTTTCAACTGATATTTCTATAAATTGATGTCAATTTTAGTGCATTACTATTGGACCTTAGTGAATGATTTAATCTTGTAAGGTCTTTAGTAATTTAACGGATGTAGCAAATAAAGTAGCACATAAGAGGTATGATATTTGTAAATTCATGGTCCGGATTGTGACACAATGATAGACAGTTAATGTTTTCATGACAACGATGTTGTAATTATTAATTATTGATTAATAACATGTGTGGCGCGATAACCTGAATTTCGTACCTTAAACTACCCCAGTTCGTATATTAGGGTGGTTGTTCATGTGAATAATGTTGAATTTGTGTTCTGTTGTTGGAGCCCTATTGTCACGCGCCTTCCGTAAGGAGCGCATTTGTTCTTCTTATGTATGTTGTACTTGATCGTGGTCAGTTGGTTGCCTGGTCTTTTGTGTCGGGTGGGATGTAGACACCTCCATGTTCCTCAGAACAGTCGCCAGCCCTGAGACCTTAAATGGTTAAAGGCGATGGGAACCTAGGCTTGAGCGTTTCTTATGTGTCATGGAGGTCCTAACCATTGCAGGGTAGGACGGGTGGGAGACCAGTCGTATTTAGCTGTCAGTTTTACTTTTGTCGCTAATGTCTGCGTTGAGCACCTCTGCCTGTGGTTGTATTGTTTTAGTTCTCGTTGAGGGCTTCAGTCTTCTTGTGTTGAACTTCATGGTTGATTCTTGTTGTTTGTCGAGTGGATTCATACTGTTCAGTATATTGCTGCTTCTACACGCGCGCACACACCTTAAACA
>ML785072.1:365670-382805 GCA_009831015.1 Picea engelmannii
AAAAAAAAAAATTGCACCCATTACTAGAATGGATGTTGTAACGAGGAAAGTTCGTTACACAAATTTTCTAACTACTTGAATAGTTAGGGTTTTTCCCTTCCTGAATTTCCCGTACAACTCTTTTCTTGAAAAAATAACTTTAATTAATTCCTCATTTAAGTTTTTTGAATGATTTCACATCATCAACATTCAAATATTTCAAATGGGTCATTTTTCATTTTTTTAATAAAAGTTTTTAAATAAACTTTTATTTCCAAAAATTTAATTAATTTCCCTTTAAAATAGGAAGATTGTGTTTTACGTTTTTGGAAGTGATAATAAATTTTTCATCCTTCTAAATCAATTCATATGTGATATCCATTGTCTTAGATTTCCAACGATATAAATTTTATCCAAGTTTGTCTCCCGGATCTCAAGATATGACCTCGTGAAGTTAAGTTGTCAAGTAAACTCATTAGAAAACAAGATGATTGTTCTTTTAATTTCTGGAACAAATGTATACATTTTCAATACTTTAAACCTATACCAACATCTTCTTCATCGAAATACCTTTCCAACGGAATACAATTTGCACAATTTTTTCTCCGAGAGCTCAAGTTATGGCCTCTGCAAGATTGTGACTCAGCCACTATCGATCAAGTCCATGGACAAATGTGAGCCCTTGATCTCAAATTCATTTTTTCTCCTTTGTAAATTCAAATTTTTGGTCATAAAAGTTATCCCACATGCATGGGATTATTTGAGTTTTAATAACATATAATATTAAGTGTATCTTACACTTACTAAAAAACATAAGAGAGAAGATGATGGAGCTTTGTGGGTTCGACGTCCCATTAGAAAATTGATTAAATAATAATATTTTGACCAAAATTATGCTCCACACATGCCCAGTCAACATTTACGAGTCAATCATTCGAAAGTTTCCATGTGCCATAATGTGGGTGAACATAGTTACCAACTTAACAAGAACTCTACATAGTTCCCATTTTTTGGAGGTCCCAATTCTTTACCCTGTTTTTAAAAATGGTGCTACCGGTATCACCCCCCCTTCCCCGTTTTTAGGTGGTTTTTTGACATTTTAAATTTTTCGATCCACAATGTTTCCACGCTATTTTTTTAAATGCTTATTTTTCATCTATTTTCATTTTTTCCTAATTTGTTTTTTACTCAACAATGTTTTTAGTCATTTTTTCATGCTTCTTTCAATCTTAAAAATATTTTTTACTATTTTCATGCTTCTTTCATACTTTTTAAATATAGCTGAAAACATTATTTTTAACACATTGTTTACCTTTACTTCAATACATATAAAACAATTGTAGTTAGATAACACTATTTTTTAATATTTAGCAAAAAATAACACATTTTGTAGTCATATATAATAAAAAACCTATACATTTTGGTACCTATTCCTTAAAATAACATGTCAAATAAAGCATTTTTATGGACATAATTGAACAAAAAAAGTAAATGTTTTATAAAAATTTATCATTTTCTTTCATATTTGTTTACATTTGAAGAAAAAAATGACAACATTTAATAAAATTTTCCAATGTATAGTGATTCACATACACATAAAATGGAAAAGAAAACAATAAAATGATTCATCACAAAACAACAATAGATACATCTTTAATCTTATTTTAAAATCTGAAAGTCAAAACATTTCAGTTATAGCTCATAAAAAATTTGCAAAATCGAGCATCGTCTTCAAGTACATCTTAAAACTAATCAACAATATCATATATCCCAAATTCATCATTCTCAACAGGCACATTATCATCTTCTTCGATGTGATTTTGTGCTTCCATTGTGCCATTTCATTCTTCCATTGTCTCTTTGATATCCGCAAGTTCTCCAAAGTGATAATTTTCAATCATTCCTCCTAATGGTACTTGAGGTTCCTTTGACATTTTTTCTACTTTTGATTCACTAAAATCTCCTTTCCTCAATCCAGCTTCTTGCATTTAATCTGGAAGAGATGGAATAACATTAATTATTTGTTGAATAAAACTGCACTGCATTGGGTCACTTTCAATGGCTATGCAATTCCTTCCTTTCTAAAAGAAACATGCTAATGTTATACCTAATCACCAAATACCAAATAAATAATTAAGTTAGATACTATAAAAAGACATAAATTAAAAATAATGTAAGATTGAAGTATGATTTCATAAATATTAGATCATAATGCTTTCTTGAACTTGAGAACAAATCCAAAACCCAATCTCCTTCATTTAAAAATGTATCTATAATATAATTAATTAATGCTTATCATTTTTGATAAATGTTAACCATCTCTCATTTCAAAAAAAATTCCTCATATGTTAGCTTTCTAACCACAACATTGTATACCAATAGACTACTAGGAGTCTCTCCATCCTTTGCATTGACAAGAATATAATTATAAGAATCATGTTTTGTCCAGGTTTCAAGATGTATACTCTCAAAATCACGTTTAAATGATTCTCTATTGGATATTTGAATATTAGGCTTGTGCTTGTAACATAAATAAGTGCAAATTCAATTACATTGTGAATTAATAAAATTGTTTTCCAATCTTAATTGCTAAACATACACTTTCAATATCTCACCAAATAAACTGCATCCTTGTATTTTCTTTCCCCTTGAAGCTTGATTGTACTAATCCTTGCTGTTCGTTTGAATGAAATACTAGAAATATCCAAAATGGTGATGTTGTAACTTCTGTAAATCCCATAACCACTTTATTGAAATCTTGGTAAGTATAAGGCTCAATATCATATCCAATGTTTTGGATATTATAACCATGAGAGATATCCAAAATAACTAGGGAGTATTATTTTTTAGGAACAATATTTGCAAGTTATTCACAATCACTTAATATCACTTTATATTGAACAGTGTCAAGCCCATTCCAAATGTAGTGATCAAGGATGTCATCAAGTTGAACATTTTGAACAAGTCTCCTTCTTTCTCTTTCAAACTTGGCTTTTTTAATAAATCTTTTGAAAGTTTCAGGTACTCCATCTGCATTCTTCTTTGGAATATTTAATGAAACAAACAAATATATATTTATATATCTACAACTATTAAAATATAAATAAATTAACTTACAAACAAATAACATGAATTTAATAAATCAACATACCTTGTTGAATGCAACAAAAAATTGTTTCAATATTGTTGTAGAGCTTGAATCTAGATAGTTGAATCTAACATCATCCCAAATTTCTTCATTCGACATCTTGACCATTTCCTCTTGTATTCTCATATACACCTTGTGATTAAATAAAAAATAATAATGTTATAATGATATATATAAGTAAATACTTAGAACATTTATATATTAAACTGAAAAAAATAATTTTCTTGTCCTAACATAAATAAAAATAACTCAATAAACTTACTTTTTAAATTCATCACACATTTCTTCCATTGACAATTCTCCCGACCTAACACATAATAATATAGTTATGATAAGTTTATCATCCTTGATTCCTTGTATTGATTTCCAAGGTGTTATAGTCATATCATCTGGAAGATTTTTTATGTCAGGACATGTCTTACTTGTGTCACATATCAATGGTTTAGCCTTCTTAACTCTCTGATTTTTTATACTAATATTTTTCCAAAGGGTGAATATCTCATCTATCAAATCCCATACATGTCCAATTCTAAATCCCAATTGAAATAACTATCCACATATCTAAATATATCACTTTGTGATTTTTTTCTTTTGTATTTTCACCATCAAGTGGGAGTTCTATTTCCATACAACATTTCTTGTTAAACTTGACATCAACATTTGATCTCTTCCCATGACATATTTCAGAAATACCATTATGGATAAATCTCACCCTTTGAATGAAAGTCATAGACATTTTGTACTCATTGTCTGTGTTATGATCCCATGCAAATAACCTTGTTTCTGAATATATTAAACCAACATAAATTATGTTTATTAATTGGGTTGGTTGTCATTGATGTCAACCCTTGAAGAAAGTACGGTAGAAACTTTCGGTAGCACAAAGGTTTGGGTAATGGACCAAAGTTTGTTTGATGGATAATGGTATGAGTTTTAATATATTTTCAGGTAAGACAATTCTAGATGGATAGTACATATCATGCCATTTATGATGGTATGTGGAAGGTCACATAAATCCTCACGGTTAGAGAGTTATGGCCATGTGAAGTTGGAGAATCCTCATGAGTCATATAGAAGCCCCAAAAGGTCAAAGTAGTCAAAGTGGCTGCAAAGATAAAATTATTTAAATAATAAAGTGAAGTGATGAGTGTACTATAGTTCAAAGTAGATGCAAAAGAAAATATATAAATAATAAAGTTAATGTAGAACTTACTAATTGTGGAAAGTGGTTAAGTTAAGTGGACGAGTGGTTAGAAGTGGGTTATCCCTAAAATAAAGAAAGTGGGTTAAGATGATTAAAAGGTAACCCCTTGAGGAAGCTACATAAAACTTTAAATAAGAGGCAAGGGTATCTCATTCAAATCAAACTTGAACATATTGAATGTTTGTTATTGTGTAAGGTTTATTGCAAGTACTCATTGATACATCTAAAGTTGCGAAATTCCGAGGTAGCATGAAGGGTTGATGGTGAATTTTTTGGAATTACAATGAATATTAAAAAACCCTAAGTTCTGAGGTGTATGCGGGTTAACAATGTATTAGGGTGAGTACATATGGGGGTTGGCAGTGTATTAGGGTGCGTACATGAGGGTAAAACCATAGAAACTTGAGAATATGAAGATGTCGAGGTTCTAGATTTTGATATCAAGCTCCTAGGAAGGTCTACAGTGATCATATACATTAGATCTATCCACTGGTTCAAAAGGTATGTCTTATTTATCTGAGTAGTTGGATTTTGATGTATGCATGAGAAATGGTTATGGAGATTTGAGGATTCTCCCTAGAGAGACTAGTGTTTGCATGTGATCTTCTGTATAAGTCAGATCTAAAATGATACAATGATGGTATAATCAATATTTATCATTGATACTTCTTGTTAAGAGTTTATGCACATCTTGTATTTCTTGGCATATGGCTAATGGTTTTTGTGGTACATGGTTGAGATCTTGTATTTGTGAAGTGGTTGATGTATTCATAGGCTGAATATCAAAAAGGGTTTGATGTCTAGATCATGTGAGGGTTATTATACTTGTTCATGATTACACACACTTATATGGCACATGATTAGAGAGAGATATAGAGTTTTTGGGTAAAAGTTATCTATGAGGATGCATGCACATGGTACAATTATAGTATGGATAAAGTGACAGGTTGCAGATATATGCGAAAGAAGTTGCAGAGGATCATAAGTTTTCAAAAGAAATAAAAACCTATTTTTCAGAAGGTATACACAGGCTTCATAAGAGACAAAACAGATACAATGCAAGTTGTTGTATAGATAGGGCATGTACATATGCATGTTGCAGAACTACAGGTCACATATCCCTAGTTTTAGAAGGCATACATAAGCTTCATAACATACATGACATGTACATACGCAGGTTTTTGTATAGATAGGGTCCATACATATGCATGTTGTAGAACTAAATGTCATGTATGTGTTGTAATTTGGTTGTTACATGTTCAGTTCAGGTATAGATTGATTGCAGGGAAGTTGTATAGTTTGGATGTAGGTCATTGGCACAGGTTGGTACAGTTGTGCAGTGGTATATCTCATAGTGATAGTGTGATAGTCGTTCCATCATTCTACTTCTATGTTAGGGTGGTTGGATGGGGAAAGGACAGGTGGTTGTAGCCACCTTCTAGTTGTAGCCGGAGAACATAGGGGGTTGGAGCCTCCTTCTGGTTGTAGCAACAAAATTGGGGATTTTGAGCTTCCTTCAGGTTGTAGCTTGAAGAACTAGGGGGTTGGAGCCTCCTTCCAGTTGCAGCTGAAAAACAAAGGAAGTTGGTGCTTCCAATGAATGTAATTCTTAAGTACATATAAGAAAAAGCATTATGTGGTTTTCTTTCACTTTGGGTTTCCAGGTAAAACACAAGTGTACGGTGTATGTGTATGATTTCTCATTTGTTCATTGTTTATTTACTCTGCAACTATTGGATGTTAATGCTACATTGATATAACACTTTCATTTTATGGTAAAAAAGGATTAAATTGATCTATTATTGATTCACCCCTCCTCTCAGTAATCCAACAATTGGTATCAAAGCAGGTTCCTTCAGGAAACAATTTAACCAGTGGAATAAGATCATGTATTATTCTAAGAATGGAGTACCAATCTTTAATGGTTAGAATTGTTTAAAGTATGAGATGTGGAGCATAAGGATGAAATTATTTTTACAGGCATAGGGGCATTATATTTGGCTATGATAGTTCAAAAATGGAAAAGACTGCAGCCAAGAAGTAATTGAAGAAAAATAACAAAATAGAAATGGATTTCATATGGGAAGGATTACCTAATTTGGTAAGAGAAAAGGTTGGCAAATGTTCATTAGCCAAAGAACTTTAGGATAAGTTACATGACATATATTCTTCACCCATCGCAGATTCGGAAAATGCCAAAGAAGATGCAGATACATATCAAGAAGAATTATGTTCACCATGTCAAATAGATTCAGAAGATGAAGAGTACATAATCACCAGAGGTATGTTGTTTTTCTTTAATTGTGAAAAACACAAACATATTGAAATATAATTCCATGAAGGAAATGAGACAAAAAAAACAATTGAAACGGAAGACAATTATGAAGCATAATTGATTAGCACTTTAGATGAAATAAGAGAAGAAAATAATTCACTCAAGAAAGAATTGATGAAACAAAATGAAAGTGTTCACATTTTTGAAGAAGCCCAATAGGTCATCGAGAACTTAAGAACTCAACTAGAATAAGCTAGAACGATCGAAGAAAATATTGAATATCAAAATAAATATTTGGAAGCCAACATAGAAGCACAAAAGGAAGAAGAATAAATGAGAGAGAAGATATTGACAGATCATCTTAAGGAAAGAACTAATGATCTAAACCAGCTTGAGGCCAAGTTTGGTCAAGAATAGAAAATAATTGAAGAGAAATAATCAAATTAAAAATTTATCTTGAAGAAGAAGTTGTCACATTGAGAAGTAAAATCGTCAATCTCAATAAGAACATTAAAGAGACAGAAAAATCCACATTAGTTTTAGAGAATGCAAAGAAGCACTCTAGGTTGCTAGAAAAGAAGAATGAAGAAAATAGAAAGAGTTATATATATGTACTCAAAGGAATGAATCATGGTCAACCAAAATCTAAGAAAACTATTGAAGATACATCTTCAAGAATACCATCCATGTTTAATCCACAAAGAAGCTTCAATCATGATCATGATCAGTCAAGGAAAAAATTCAGAAGGACTATGCCACAAAGAAGATCATTCACTCCCACGTATGTAAATTTATTTTATGGTCATTATTTCTATTGTACTAATTTTGATCATAAGGTTGTAGATTGTAGGGATTATAGAAGAAATGGTAAAGAAAGAAATTCCTATGTGGCCCCACGTAATATTGAATGTTACAAATGTCATAACTATGGACAAATAGCTAGTGATTGTAGAAGCATGAACGATACTTCCATGAAAGAGAACACTGATATCATATATAAGAAAGAATGGATAAGAAAACACGAAGAACATGTTAACAAATACCAGGTCCCAGAGATCACAAGATTGTCAATAGAACGAGATGAAGAAAATTTGACAAGGAAAAAGAAAGATGCCAGATACAGAAAGGTTTGGAAAATAACTAAAAGAAAAGAAGGACATATAAATAAGGAACAGGTTCAAGAGATTATACTTTCAGGAATTGTAGTGAAATATGAATCCAAAGACAGAAAGAAAGAAGTCAAAGATCAGAAAGATGATGAATCTACCAATGAAGATGATGATGAATACACAATAGAGAAGGAATTGTTCTGATCCATCCATATTAGAGACTCCCATAATATGAATATTAGACAGGGAGAGTCTATGCGATAGTTGTGACAGAACAAAGAACCATTCTTCGAGCAACTTGCAGAGTTTGAGTAGATAGATCCAGAGAAGTCAATTAACAATTTAATAGATTAATCAGTTGTTGTAGTGAAGACTTCATGATAGTGTAGTGATAAATGGGTCAGAATTATGGACATTTGTGCAGTAGAGTCTTGGACAATATGGACATAGATGGATTTGTAAGAACACTTAGCAGGTTTGGATAGATATATGACAGTATATAAGAGCATGGGTTCACATATTGGTTCAGAGACAAAGGAAAACAATGGATGATAATTACACAAGAAATGGATCGAACAATGATAATGGATTTATATATAATTTTTGGACAGATGCATTGCATACAACATTTCACATTCAAAACATAATAATTCTTAGAAACAACAATGACAAAACTCCCTACGAGCTATGGAAAGGAAGACCAACAAATGTAAAGCACTTTAGAGTATTTGGAAGAAAATGCTATATCAAAAGAGAAGATGGAAGAATGGGAAAGTTTGACCCTCGTGTGGACAAAGTAGTACTTGTTGGTTACTCAAGTACAAGGAAAGCATACAAGTGTTACAATATGAGGTTGAACAAAATTGTTAAAAGCATCAATGTAACAATTGATGAAATAGGTGGATGAGAAATAAAGGAAGAAGAAAATGAATCAATGGAACAACATTAGGAAGAAGAAGCAGAAGATGAATAAGAAGTAGAAGGGAAAGATGAAGAATAATAAACATAAGTAGAAGAGTAAGTTCAGAAAATGCCTCCAAAGACACCTAGCAAACAAGTACATAAGAATCATCCTTCAGATCGGATTATCGGAAACAAGGATGCAAGAGTTGAGACTATAAGAAGAATCCATTCACCAAAACAAATGCAGCTAGCACTCTTACCTATGATTGAACAATTTTTTTTTGAAGAGGCTAGCAAGGATGAATTCTAGAATAAGGCCATGAATGAAGAATTAGATCAAATAGAGAAGAATGATACTTGAGAATTAGTTCCAAGACCAAACAATAAGAATGTGATTGGCACAAAGTGGGTATTCAGAAATAAATTGAATGAAGATGGACAGGTTACAAGGAACAAAGCTAGATTGGTGTGTAAAGGATATGCACAGGTTGAAGGAATCGACTTTGAAGAGACATTTTCCTAAGTTTCCAGAATGGAAACAATCCGATTTCTCCTAGCTTATGCATTCTCCAAGAATATTAAAGTGTATCATATGGACTTGAAATCATATTTTTTGAAAGGGGAACTTGAATAAGAAGCCTACATTGAACAACCATAAGGATTTTAGTTGTTAGAGAATCTAGATTATGTGTGTAAATTGAAGAAGGCCGTGTATGGTCTAAAACACACTCATAGAGCATGGTACTCTAGATTGGATAAACATCTACAACAGGTAGGGTTCATAAAAGGAACTGCAAACAACAACCTCTAAATCAAGGTAACTCAAGATAGTATTTTATTAATTGAAGTTTATGTTGGTGACATTATTTTTGGAAGAAATGATGACAGGTTAAGCCATAAATTTGCAAATAATATGCAGAATGAATTTGAAATTTCATTACTTGGATAACTATCCTTATTTCCGGGTCTTCAGATATGTCAAAGCAACCAAGGAATTTTTATTTCTCAAACTAAGTATATCAGAGAAATTTTAAAGAGGTTCGGAATGGAAGATCGCAAACCAATTACCACTCCTATGAAAACCAGTTGCAAGTTGAGAAAAGATGATGATTCAAGGTCTACAGACCAGAGGAAATATAGGTCAATGATTGGTAGCTTACTATATGTTACAACATTGTCAAGTCCTCTCTAACAGAACCTAGAATTAATTAATTTAAACATAACATTGATATTTATAACTTCTTTTACGGTTCTCTATATTCAGAAAAATAACATCAGCAAATAAAAGTTTACAGTTTATGGCTCAGGAAAATTCCAAATGATAGCATGATATAAATGATATATTGAATAATGTACATTGCATAAATAACATATTGAATCAACATACGATAATGAACATGCCATAATAACGAACAAAATACCTGTCAAGTGTTTTTTTTCCCGAATCTGTTGTCCAAGATGAAGATGAAACTGTGCCTAAGCTTCTCTACCAAACTTTGCCCAAAACTGAATCTTTCCTCCCAGCCAGATAGGAATAGAGCCTAACCAGCTCCCTAGCTCCAGGATTTTGTAAGGATTCTTGGCCCCTAAGCCCAAAACTCCTAGCAACAAATGCTCCCTTGTAACAGTCCACTAGATTCTTCAAGCCAAAAACCAGAAATGTAGATTTCCCCTTCCTCCCTCCAAAAATGCTCCAATACAATCTCCTCTAATCTAAAAATTCTCCCTGCTGCCAAAATCAAAAGTTCCCTCTCGAATGTCTTTGCCCCCTCATATTCCCCCATCCATTCACCGCCTCTCGATTCAATGCCAACCACCTTATCCCTCGATTCAATGCCAACCACCTTATCCCTCCATTCAATGAAAACCACCTTAATGGTTCCCTCCCTCAATACGTTAAGTTTTCTTTTAATAAATTAAAATTTATTAAACTTTAATTCATTACCCAAACATTTAATGAGTTAATTAATTAATTAATCAATTAATTAATATACATTAAATAATAAATAATATTATTAATAAATAATCATTAATTAACTAATATACATTAGGACAATTAATTAAACTTAATAAACATTTAACAACTATTTAACTTAGACAAGTAGTTATTTAACTAGGGTTGTCACATACACCCACCCTTCAGGAAACTTTGTCCCGAAGTTAAAGTATTTTATGATACAAGGGAAAAGACACATGGTTCACACATTCATAACAAATAACTGACACTATTAGTAAGTAAGCCAAGAAAACTCATACATACTAGTGATGTGCAATAAATTCATGTGTATCTAGTACATACAAGTCGTATACATGTACTAATAACAATAACTATCATCTCTATAATAATTTCCATATGCATCCAATCCATTCAACAAGACTATTCTTTTTATAAAAGACAATAAACCAAACAAATGTTTGCAAAATCCTTTAATTACAATTATCTAGCTCAACAATGTTATTTAGACAATTGTAGTTTAGATACATAATTATGAATATTCATATATACCCATTTTCTTTTCAGAAGGAAAAACAATAAATTCCACCATAAGACAAATCTCCATACACTCTCAACTTTTTCTACTCATCCTTCCTCCCTAACTTACTTCCATCTTCATTCATATCCGTCCTCTGTTGGACTATCTTGGAGCATCAACTATATTGACCTAACTCCAAATAGAACCCGTAAGTGGAAGTGTCACTATTATGACCAAGCTTTCCCAGCACACAACTAATAGTCATCATCAAACGTCTAAGGGAGTGTGAGATAACACCGTCCTCCCATGACTTCAGGTTTCAGAGGATACATAGTGGGAAATGCCTCCACCCCTCCTAACATGACTAGGGTCCACACCCTACAGAGGAATATACAGTGGCACCGTGTTATTGGGAGTTTTGTCATCGTTTATTCAGTTTTGGGCAGTTTCACCACCTGAAATCTGGCACTGGTCCACATATCATAGAAATGCATCCAAACCAATATAATTTCACATACAAAGATTCATGCCATATTGTTTCTCAGTCAGTGGTCACGACATCCACTTTCATTATCATTATCCCTTGGCTATTTCGTAGCCCAATGACTTGCAGATTAGTTTGTAACACAAACTCATACGCATCTATGCATTATTATCATGGAATTGCATACAACTAAAATCCCAATTCGGTATCCCTATACCAATAATTTTAACATCAAAGTTTTCAGATTAGAAATAGATCTCATAATATCCCATAATTCAATTAACATTACCCATTCATAGAATTATCATTTACATATTAGATTGCATCATATCCAACATCATTCAAATAGCATTTAAACCTTCATATGATTCTAATTCACACAATATATCACATCATATCCATCATCATCAATAACAATTAAACATTCATAGAATTTACATTCACATAGTAGATCGCATCATATCCATCATCATCAATAACAATTAAACATTCATAGAATTTACATTCACATAGTAGATCACATCATATCCATCATTATAAATAACATTTACACATTCATAAAATTTACGTTCTCACAATATATCGCATCATATCCATCATCATCAATAACATTTAAACATTCATAAAGTTTCATACGTCTTAAAAGTTCAAGTGTATCATTTAATAGTTTCATTGTGAATAGAAAATAAAGGTGTTTAGGCCTCAGGTAATCCTAGATGTCTAAATCAAAAGGTGGCGTTACATACACCCAACCTTTGAGAAACCTATTCTCGAGGTGGTCAAAAAAGTGAGGGATAATGTCATTGTAGTGTCTTGGCATCCCCCCAAGTAGCAGATCCTGGACTATACCTGTCCCACTGGACCTTAACTTGGTCTACCAGATGGTTCCTGAGTTGTCAGACTCTACGGTCCAATATGTGTAATGGTTCCACTGTGAGGGATCCCGTGTCTGATACCTGCAATTCCTTCCAATTTAGTTTATGTGATTCATCAACAACATAATGACATAGAACAGATACATGAAAAACATTATGATTTTTATGCATGTGGGGTGGCAGTATGAGACGATAGGAAATAGGTCCAATTTTCTCTTGGATTCTGAAAGGTCCTATAAATCGAGGTGACAACTTTGTCCCCTTCCTGATCCAAATTGTACTCTTATTAGGCCTGATACAAATGAAAACCTGATCTCCCACTTTATAACTTCGATCAGTCCTTTGTGCATCCACATAACTTTTTTGTCTATCCTGTGCTTCCTTTAGTCTCTGCCTAATATGAATCACCTATTCCTCCATCTCTTGAATCAATTCTAGCCCAACTGTTACTCAGTCTTCTAATCTTTCCCAACTCAATGGTGTTCTGCATGGCCTTCCATACAGAGCTTCATAGGGTGGCATTTTGATGGAGCTATGAAAATTGTTATTGTAGGTGAACTCTACCAAAGGTAGGTACTTCTCCCAATGGGTTTGATTATCCATAAAATACATCCTAAGTATGTCTTAAATAACCTGATTTACTCTCTTGGTTTTCCCATTTGTTTCAGGGTGATAAGTTGTACTTAAGTTCAACTGAGTCCCCAACGCTAACTGTAAACTTGTCCAAAACCTAGATGTGAATCTAGAGTCCCTATCTGAAATGATCTTCTTAGGTATCCCGTGCAAATGGATGACCTCACTTGCAAACACTTGTGCCACATCCGTGACATCGTAAGTTTCTCTAATCGAAATAAAATGAGCACTCTTGGTTAACTTATCAACTATCACAAAAATGGCATTGTGTCTATGAGATGTGAGCAGAAACCCCACAAAAAAATCCATAGATATGACTTCCCACTTGGATATAGGAACATCATGTGATTGTAGGAGGCTTGTCGGTTGTTGGTGGTCGGATTTCACTTGTTGACACTCTAGGCACTTGGCGACGAAATAGACTACATCGTGCTTCATGCGTACCTAGAAGAGGAGCTTCCTCATGTTTGCGTACATATTCTTCACACCCGAATGCACACAATAAAGTGCTCTATGGGATTCCTTTAGTATGATGCTTCAAATATCCCCATCTTCGGGGATGTACATCCTTCCTCGATATCTCAATAGTCCATTTGCTTCCAAAATATATCCTTCATACTTTGGATCTAATTGCCTCCCACTCTGGAGGTTTGAAGTAACCTTTAAATACCAATTGTCTCCATGGAGTTGCATCAACACACGTTCCCTCAGATTGACTTTTAAGGGTACCAAGGAGAAGACACGTGGTATCCTACTCAAGGCACCTACGACCACATTTTCCTTTCCCTTGATGTATGAAATACAAAAATCATACTCACTCATAAACTCACTCCATTGCCTTTTCCTGGAATTCAGATCCCTTTGAGTGAAGAGATGTTTTAAACTTTGATGGTCTATTTTGAGCTCAAAGTTTCACCCCACAAGATAGTGCCTCCAAAGTTTCATAGCTAGAATTACAGCTGCCAACTCTAAATCATGAGTAGCGTAAATCTCTTTAGGTTTCTTCAACTTCC
Organism: Picea engelmannii; assembly: GCA_009831015.1. Taxonomy (NCBI): domain Eukaryota; kingdom Viridiplantae; phylum Streptophyta; class Pinopsida; order Pinales; family Pinaceae; genus Picea; species Picea engelmannii. The sequence continues at coordinate 379,768 of ML785072.1, forward strand.
TTGATGCATAAGCTATCACTCCTCCATCCTTCATTAGCATGGCCCCCAACCCTTGCTTCGAGGTGTCTGTGCAGATTGTGAAGTCATTTTTCATATCCGATACTCGTAGAATTGGTGCACTAGTTAGTAACCTTTTAAGCTCGAAGAATGCACTATCACATTCTTCTGTCCATTCATACCTAACCCCCTTGTGCTGCAAAGTGGTGATGGGTTTCGCTATTTTAGAGAACCCTTCCACAAATCTCCAATAATAACCTGCTAGCCCCATGAATCCTCTTACCTCGTGATCATTTTTCGGCACTGGCCATTCCATAATGGCCTCTACCTTTTCTGGGTCCACAGATATTCCTTCACTGGAAATGATATGTCCTAAATAGTGAATTTATTTCTGAAAGAAGAAACACTTCAACAACTTCCCATACAATTTATTATCTCTAAGGAAAGACCACACCACTCGCAAGTGTTCCTCATGTTCTCTTTCATTCTTGGAATAGATGAGGATATCATCTAGAAAGACTTGTACAAAGTGGTCTAGGTATTTCCAGAATACACCATTCATGAGGCTCATGAATACCACTAGTGCATTGGTCAACCCAAAAGGTACTACAACAAACTTGCAATGCCCAAACTGAGTTCGAAAGGCAGTTTTAGGAATATCTCCTTCCTTAGTCATTAACTGGTGATACCCTGATCGCAAATCAATCTTTGAGAATACCGTTGTTCCTTTCATCTGATCAAAGAGATCATCTATCTGTGTCATTGGGTACCTATTTTTCACTATATCATGGTTCAAGTATCTGTAATCTATACACAATCGTAAGGAACCATCCTTTTTCATTACAAAAATTACTGGTGCACCCCAAGGTGCAACACTGGGCCTTATTAGCTATAAGTTGAGTAGCTCTTTAAACTACATCTGCAACTCACAAAGTTCTGGCATTGTCATCCTATACGGAGTCTTGGAAATTAGTTATGCACCAAGTTTTATCTCAATAGTAAAATCAAGCTCCCTCTCAGGAGGTAACCCTGGAAACTCATTAAGAAAAAAATCCTTAAATTCTGACAATACCGGGTACTGATCTAAGAAGGTTCCCCTCCTTTCATTCACTGCTTCCACTACATACAGTCGACACCCTTGACTCATGAACCACTTAAAATTCATAGTTGAGACAAAGAGTAGAGACACCTGTCTCCGTATACCATGGATCTTTACTGGTCTTCCTTCATCGTCGACACAAAGCACCCTTTTTGCGAAACAATCTACCAAAGCTCAATGAGCTTCTAACCAATCCATTCCAATGATTAGGTCATACGTCCCAAGAGAAGTGATGTATACCTTCAACTTGGTAGTACACACTCCCAGGTATACTAGAGAATTATCAACGCTAGGTCCTACCTCTTGTTTTTCCTTCGAAGACATCTCGACTTGTTTAAAGTCATCGTGCTCGTAGGCTACCAACCCACTCTTTTCTAATGTAGATGGTGAAATGAAACTATCTATATCACCATAATCAAATAAAATCTTAACATTGATATGATTTAGCATACCTGATGACTCCACCATTATGGATTGATGTTCTTCCTGGTGATTATTAACTTTTGCGTAAATCTGGTGGTTGCCACTTGCTCTTCCCATCAGGGCTTTTCCTTCTCTATGCACAAATCCCGATTGTAACTCCAGACAGTCATGCTAGTAATGGGGTCCTCCACATCCCCAACAGGAAACAAAAGATTGAACCTGCGCATTGTTCTATGACTGTCTTTGAAATGAGTTCCTTCCCCTGGAACCCCTGCTCCTACTAGTTGCTCCCTGAGATGGCTGTGGACTTTCCTGTGTCATTGGTGATGAACATGATGTTTCACTCACTTCCATTGAAATCCCTGTGGCTACTATCCTTGGTGTAACTCTATTACCATATGGAGGTGTCCTTGAGCTCCCTCCCCTGGGCAAAGTCTTAGGGGCCTTCCCCACGAATCTAGGACGATGCAGAAAGGTCGGTCTCGTACCTCCATTTAAGTTCATGTGTTCCACCGCATAACACACATTTTCCAGTACTTCTTATATTGAAGACGGTTTCCACATCTGCACCATATCCCTTATCTTAGGGTTTAACCCAAAGACAAAGCGTTCTGCCTGTCGTTGGTCATTAGCCATGTATGAAACATATTTGACCAATTCCATAAACCTGATCTCATATTCTTCTACGGTCCTGTTTCCCTGTACTAGAGCATGAAATGCTCCCACCTGCTATTCCTCATAGTAAGCCAGATATTTCCTTCGAAACCTTTCCTCAAAAAGTTCCCAAGAGATGGTGTTCGAAGTAAGGTGAAATTGCCTCTCCAGGTTGCCCCACTAGTTTAGGGCACTGTCTCTCAACTAAAATATTGCTATCTTTGCCTTTGAAGTGGACGCATAGTCTCTTAAGGAAAAAAAACTTATCATGCCTTCCAACCATGCCTCGACATGTTCACTGGCACAACCCCCGACGAACTCTGGAAGTTTGATCTTCTACAGTTTTCTAGTGATGTCTTCAGGTGGAGGTCCTCCCCCTTAATCCCTTGACACTTTTGGATTACCCGTTGTAGATGGTGGGGGCTCTACCTTGATCCCTGCTAGTTTACGCCCCTTTAAAGTCTCATTTATGGCCTCCAAAGAGCGCAGTATGAGAGCTAGTTCAGGTGATGGTGGTGGCGGTGTTGGCGGTCCCTGCGATGATGCCCCTCTGCCTTGATTTCCTCGAGTCCTAACCATCCTGTATAATTTAATCTATATCAACCAAAGTTGTCAGGGTGAGTTCAAGGACATTTCACATTTGCGCAACTTAAACTAGAAAACAGGGTTAGGCGTAATTTTTTTTTTACTTGTCTGTAAACAGACATTACTCTCTTTAGGAGAGGTGGCTAGGTTAGGGTTAAAGCATCTAAGCTTGGTGTGTTTGCCTAAGAAAACTACTAACCCTCTCACCTAATAACTACGCTAGCACTGTACCATACTCGTCAATTTCTCTAACTTACCTTCCTAGTGCGCATGAATCTCC
>ML785073.1:7925-18065 GCA_009831015.1 Picea engelmannii
AGGTTTGAGGGGTATATTCATCTCACCTAACTCTCATTTTATTCCTTTCATCTCTATAAGGGTTGTTGGAAACAACTCACTGTATTTGCGCAGTAAAACTATTATTCTTTCTATTGTTTTCTCATCCAAATAGTCTCCAATACTTGCCATTTTAGGATTTTCATTGGTCCCAACGTTGAATTTATTAACTTTGATTGGTGCAGCAAATAATTCTGACTCCAGAGATGGACCTTCCACCTATCTTTCTCCTTCAATCTATGTAATCTGAATGTTGCATGAATCATCTTCATCTGGTGCTTCCTCTTCAACATGATATCATGAGAGTAACTCTTTGATTGTTTGTTTGTTTTTTTGTTGACATTCTGTCATGATTTCAACTTTTGTTTCATCCATAAATATCATTCCCTATATCAACTTCAACATTGAGGCAATGTTGGGGTTCTCATGTTCAAATGACAAGATTACTACAAAATTCTTCTATAAGCCTGTCCATTTTGTAGTGTCTTTACGCATCTCTCGGTCTATATACCAGTTCCCTAGGATTCCTTCCAATGTATGGATAAAGTGATGAAGCCATTCCTATAGTGGAGTCATCCTCCATTGTTCCTTGAACTTATCTAAGTGTTACTGTGCAAATAACAGTGTTACTGCGCAAATAAGAGCCCCTGATTCTTGAGTACTTCCTCTTCATATTTTGTCAAAATTTCCTCTAATTCATTTAACCCGTGAAAACTAGGAGGTTCTTGTCTCTCCATACCAACCCATCTTACTGCACGGTCTATTCTTTCACATCTCCTTGTGGAAACTTCATGTAACCTCTGTTTCCAATTCTCCAAAACTGTGTCTGAGTAAGAAGCACATGATGTAATGCTTCTCCAGTTGAGTACCTGATATGCAGTTGGGTTAACATAATCCTCTTCTCTCTCATTAGTTCTGTACAACTAGTTTATTTCCTCTAGATCCAAACAAGTGGGTTCTACAAACATTTATCCTTCTGATGGATCTAATGGTGCAATGAATCTATATTCACCTGATTCAAAATTCGTTTTTGTTGTCTTCGGGTTGATTATATCTTGGTTATCAAATTCCCAATCCAATACAAGTAATGTTGGGTAAGGTGTTGTACCATCTACTATCTCTATTACTTCAAAATCTTCCATAGTGTGCACTCCATCAAAATCTATTATCACACCTTTAAGCCTTCCAATTGGTAATACTTTGTGTTGATTTGCTAGTTTCAATTGGACATGTGAATATCCTAGTGTGGGTTCTCCCACACACTTCCATGTCTTCTTAGGTAATACATTTACTTTATAGCCTAAGTCTAGTATGATATATCCCATATTGAAATCCCCAATGTTGGCATTCAGTCTGAATTCTCTACTTGTCCTTCTTCTTGTATGGATATGATTGATTTTTTTCTTTTCTAACTTTCCTTCCACCTTGGTGTTACATCTTTCTATCATATCTTGTAAAACCTTAACAAATGATGGGTCGTTGAACAACTTAATACAAGATTGCAAAAATGTCTTTATGCTAATTTCTTTCTCTAAAGGTTGTGCTTCACTGGTATGGTCCATTGAAGAGGGAATCTTGTACATTGGTGAGTTCTGAGTTTATTGTGCGACTGATGTAGATGTAAATTTTTTCTTGAGAAACTCATGTCTGACCTCCTTTAATGTTTCCTTTTATTTTCGTGCATCAAACTGCTTTTTTGGGTCAGTATTCTTCTTAACCCATTGGTGTTGTGCTTTGTCTTGTTTTACTACATCAATTTCTATCTTGGATCCTCCTTGAGTGACTATATTGATGTTTCTCCCTTCCTCCCTAGATTTTGTAGAAATCCATTGGACATTCTAGTTGTTTTGGTTCCTTTTTTCTTGGATATTTTCTAAGAGTGTTGGGCAATCTTCTGTGTCATGATCTGTTGCACGACAATACATACATGCCATTGGTGGGAGTGGACACTCCCTTGCATAATGTTCTAGTTGTGGGAATTTTTTGCACACTACTAGTCCTCTTCCTCGTCCAAATATTCCCCTACTTTGTCCTCCACCTCTATATCCACCTTGATCTCCTCGTGGCACGTTGTACTGAGGTACCTAGTTATACTATGTGGGGTTATATTGTGGTTGTGCATTATTTTACTGCTACTATGCATTATTTTATGGTGGTGGTACCTAGTTGAACTAAGGTGCATCTTATCCTGTCATCATTTCTTCTTGCACCCTATAAGTATATGATGTTCTCTCTCTCATCAGCTCCATCGTCCTACAATCCTTATCATCATGACCCACTGACTTGAAAAAATTTCAATACGAACTTTTGGGTACTTCCTTATACTTTTTCATCATTGGGAAGTGATATGGATCATGTCCATGTGTCCTACAAATCTCGCACCATGGTCCTCCTGTTGGCAATGGTCTTGGCATCCCTTTCTCCATATACTATGTGAAAGGTGGACACTCATTCTTCTGATGTCCTTTTGTCCTACATAAGGTGCACCAAACAACTTATGTTTTCTCTTTAACCTTATTCTAGTTAAGTTTAAATGTTAGATTCTTCAAATTCCTTCAAATCCTCTATTGTTGGCTCTGTCTGCTCATATTAGTTCTCTTCCAGTTGCAAGGCTTCTTCAAGATCCTTTTCCTGAGTTTGGAACTTCTATTGTCTTAATGGGTGTTTCAAATGTGGTAACAGTGAGTTCACAAATATATTCCTATGTTGCATATTAGTCATTTCATATTTCAACTTACCTTTTAGAAAAATAAACCTCTGATCAATATCCCAAACAGACTCACTTGGTTTTTTCATGATTTCAATCATTTCATTCATGTACTGATCCTCTGATTCAGGGTTCTAAAATTCATTTATCAGTAGTTTTTTCACGTCTGTAATAGTCCTTGTTACTCCTAGTGGACTTTTACATCTAGGCTCATGTACTAGTCCAGTGCATGGTCTCTTAGCGTGATAGCTAACTTCATGAGTTTTTTATCCTCATTTGTGATATAATTTTCTTCCCATATCTTCTCACATACGAATAAGTGATTTTCACACTCCTCTAATGCCTATCCCCAAAATTCTGGTAACCTGATTGTGGGATCATGTACTGCCATTTTAAAATGTGTTAAAATACTACCTTTGTGCAATGTAGATATTTGATTGTTACTTCTTGAACTGGCTCCTCCAATTATTTCTCCTTTATTGTATGTGTTTCCCTATCTCTTTCTTCCACTAAAATTTGGTTCTCTAAATGCTGGTGTTCTTTCTAGTGTGTTAGTCGCACATGGGGTTGTAGGTTCCTCACTGACGGTGATCTGGATTGGAGTTCTACATTTTGTTCCTACCCTTGTACCTCATGTTTTCCTTTCATATGTTGTGCACATTATTTCCTCAATCTTCTTCACATATCAAAGATCCTCTACCTCTTCTTCATCGCTTTCCAAGCCCTATCTATCAGATATGGCTCTCTTCTTGTTATTCATCTTATATTGGTAGGGTACTCCACTGCACATCTTTCCATCTTTTTCTATTATCTGCTTTATCTAGTCTTCCTCCATCATGATTGGATCCATGACTTTCTTATTATTTCCCTTATCCATCTCTTCCTCGATTTTTCCACCTCTTATTAGTGTTTCCCCCCTTCCCCCGTCCATGTAGGGAAGTTTAGTTATTTGATTCCATGGTCATTACACCGTTGTTATACAAGAAAATCTTGATTGAAGTATACAATGATCTGATGTACCTACCTATGTGTCCCTTTAGAAAATATTTTTTGTTGTGGTGTAATACTTCACTGTATCTACTGCAAATTTGGTGATAAAACTTGCAACAATAATGTCTAACCAGAAATCTACTATGCACATGAATTTGTTATCAACTTGTTGTAACTGCGTGATCTCCACATGATTCCACTCCAGCTGTCTAATTCTATTTGTAGGGTGGTTGTCTTTTAACCTCAATAACCACTCCTGCAACAAATGTGGGAAATCAAAGAAAAATACCTCATGTAGGTCGCTAAAGACATATTTGTCAAGATATTTGCGCAGTGCTAGTTTAGGGTTTTTGTTGTCCTTCTATGCAAACTCAATTTATTTCATTTTCAACCATCTTTCAATCTCCTCCTTTGTTGGACTCCATGGCCTGAAAATTCCCTACTATACTTTCATGCTCTACATGTTTCTTCCACTAACCTCGTCCACTCAAAACCTTTCAGTTCCATCCGGAAATGAAACCATTTGTTGGTTTGATCTCTCTCTTTCTCTTCTGCTAGGGCTAACCCAGGTTCATATCTGAACAAGTTTCCAACAAAACTCTCTAAAACTATCGACCCTTCTGGTAAACAAGAAGGAAATGCTTTGCACAGAGTGCACAACGCAGTCTCTCCTGAGATAGCTCTATGGGTGACTACAATACCCAGGTGTTTTCAGTATAGGAAAGAGTGGGGATCTGGGAGGGTATTATCTCTTTCTTTATGCCTTAAAATTGTTCTTCATTAAAGTGTTTATAGGATTCATTCATTCATATTGTATCCTTGTGAATGCATGCTAATACATCCAGTTAATCATTCATTCATAAGATATCCATTAAAAGAAAGTAAAGCATTCAAGAAACAACACACATAACACAATTTTTACCATGGTTCACCCCCTCCCAAGCTATGCCCACAAAGATTTGGCTTCTCTTCTCTTTTATTTAGTCTGTTGCAAAATCTAGTGTCATTCTCATTACATATTCAATCATACAATCATAATGAGGTTAAGGAACCTCTATGAGGTGGACTGGATCACACTAGGCTCCTCAACCTATGATCTAACCCTCAAAATCTAGCTTATTCAACTCTTCTACAGCTCAACATATTTCAATGACAATTATCAACAATCTTTATCCACTTCACCAATATTAACCGAAAAAAACCCCAACGTAGACCTCCTAGGTTCTTATTTATACTATTTTTCAAGCGTATAGTCATTATAATCCTTATCAAAAAACCTAACCCTAATATGTTTAGGCTTGTCTTCCTCCTCGCCACGTGGCTTTTCCTCTGGCATGTTGCTCTTCCTTCTTTTTATGCATGCTTCTTTCTCTCCAATTGTTGTGTGTGCTCCAAAATTAAGTCTTCCTTTCCAAAAACAGGTCTTTCCTCAAAATAAGCCTGCACCCAACATTGGATGAAATTTTTGTAATAGAATGTGTTCCCAAGGAATACTTTAATCTTCTTTTTGTTTACTGTAGGCTTCAAGTCAAGAATTACTTTTATATTATCCATGTCAACTTTGATACAATATGTCCAAGAAAAATACTAATTCGGGTGAAAAAGATGCAATTCTTGATATTTAGAGATAGATGAATCTATCAACATCTTTTTAGCATCATCCTTAGCTATTAGATGTGGTATTTTAGTAGGTTGTAGATTGTCAAATAATTGAAATAAATAACCGTCATTTTATAGATATATTCTTGAAAGGCTTTGACCATTATTCTTGATAAAATTGTGGGTGCATTCTTTAAGCCAAAGGGAAACATCATGTCTGAAAATGATCCAAATTCAGATGCAAAATTTATTTTTTCTTGATCTTCTCTAGAAATCAAGACTTGATTATACCCATAGAATCCATCTATAAAATAATAACATTTGTGTCTCGTGACTTCGTTGATGATTTTTTATATGAACAACTTTGGGAATGGATTAGTAACAGTCATCCTATTTAGGCCTCAGAAATTGACAAGTATTCTCAACTTTTTGGGGTCATGCTTTTTAAGTTGCACAAGCATCAAACTTTCCCATTTATATTTGTCTATGTGGTAAATGATGGTAGAAACCAACACCGCCTCAATTTCTTTATGTACAATGAATTTATATTTATGGGATAATTTGTATGGTCATTTCTTAATACATTTAGACCTCGAGATAAGGTCAATTTTCATCTCTCCCTTCTCTTGTACAATTCCTTTGAGATATTTATAGTCACGAGAAAAGACATCTTGATATTCATGGAGAAGGTTTACTATTTTTTTTGTCTTCTTATCCAACTAGCAATCGCCTATCCTTGCCATTTTTTGTTGACCATCGGTCGAAATGTAAAATTCTTTGGTTTTTAGCTTTGCAACCATCCATTCAAGATGTTTATATTCATGCAAAGGTCATTCTCTTTCGATAACCGCATTGTATCTTAGTGGGAAATGATTTTTTTTTTAATCCTGATTATATTCCTTGGAAATGGTAAAGATTGTCTTCACGTATTTATTTACTATTGGGTGTATTTTCTTCCATGTGAAGATTTGGACTGGAAAATGTATATTTTCCATGTCCACTTGATGAGCACTTATATTGTTTTCGTCATGAATTGACAAAAAATTGCAAGTCAATGTCAACTCTATGTCGACTTTTTACTTATCTCTTTGCTCCACTTGATCAAGGTTTGGATTTTCTAGAAACTTTTTTATCTCTAATGTTTCCTCTCTTAATTGTGCCTCTTAGGGGATGAACTCAAAGTATCTTATAAATTTCTCCTTTATTTTCGTCTAGTGAAATGTATGGCCACATGCTTCCTCAATTTTGTACCAATTGTGTGGTATCATCCAAAGTGTTTGGGAGAATGTGTGGCCAAACTTTTTCATCCCTATATCCCACTCTTCTCTATTAATTTTTGCACTAATGAATATGGGCCACTAGGTCGAACCCATGTTTCAAATTCAGAATGTCGACTTTTTTTTATATATATTTTACCTCTGAATCGATCAACAAATTATATTCTAGAGATGGTCCATGTTTGTAAGTGGGGAGAATGAGTCTCCCACCACAGAGAAGCTTGAATAGTGAGGGATTCGACGAGTTTATGTACTCTTCCATGTTCTCTGAATATTTTTTATACTTCACCAACGTAGACTGATGAAGAATTTTTCTCATTGAACTGCAAAGGTGGGCCTATCCTTAAGTTAGTCGGGATAAGTGTTGGTGTTTTTTTTGTATTCTTCTCAAAAACTATAAGGATTGCTTGGACCAATAAAAATGCATTCTATCGCTTTATTTTTATTGCCTCTATTTAACAACATTCCTTTTCCCGGGACTCATAATTCTCCATTTACTAGTTATAGAGTTCTCTTTCTGAATTTTTTCCCATGGACACTAGGGAATCAACTAAGATTTCATTTGCTACATCTAGTTCGACATTTTCTTTCTCGTCATCCATGATCTAAAAAAGTCGACGTGCCTCTTGGTATTTATCACACAATTCTATCCATGGCTTACCTTCTTTTGGGTCGAGGGGTATAATTAATTTCCTACCACTTCCTTTTAATTTGATTCTATCTCTTTCGAGGGAGATAGTTTCTTTCATATTTCAGCCATGTGATTTGCCTACTAATGTGGGGCAAGTAGGGATACCTTCGACTAATTCAATCACGTCAAATTCAACCTTCGTTAGAATCCTGATTATGTGCATTTTTACATTTTTTAATGTTTTTATTGGCTTGATAAATCTTTGATCTTCCAATTTTAAGTAATTCATTTTTGGAGTTAGCGAGGGTGTTCCAAGATGTTTCCATGTATCCCTAGTAAGGCTGTTGACCTGTGATCCAAAGTCAAAAATACATTTATTAACCATTTTTCCATCGATATTGAGGTCAACCTGAGGATTATAGTCATTCATTTTTTTTTCCTATGACAACTGTTGAATATTTTGATATGGTCATTTATCTTGATTATATTCTCTCGAAATATTAAGCAAGTAGATCAAGCAACCAACTAATTTATTTTATTTTAGTAACTAGAGGAACTCATCTAAGAAAATGTCTGATATGGTTTTTTTCCTTCCTCTTCTTCCTCTTTCTTTTTCTTGGTCAATGTTCTTGGAAAATTTTAACTCTTCCTACATTATATTTTTCTCTTGATCTGGGCCAGTGTAGGTAGTTTGGTATCCCAATTGTTGAACTAGTGATTCTCGGTAATTGTCTTGATTGACACCTAATATGGTTACAACATAGATATTCTTTGAGTTCAAAACCTCTTGTTTGGGCACAATATGTAGGATTTTCATGTTCCTTTTACTCATTAATTTATCAAGTATTATGGGATAATATTTGAGTGAGTGATCCCCCACTCCACATATGTTGAAAAATTTCAATTCAGTTATATCCTTGATGGGGAAATTGGGTATTATGTGATCATCTTTCCAATAAAAAAAATAGTAGTGTTGACCTCGACCATTTCCACGACCTCCTTGATCACATCCTCCTCTTAAACATCCTCTTTCTTGGTAGTCACCTCGAGCATGGCCTCAATATCCATTACTTTATCCTTCATTGGTATTCTATTCTAAATCCCACATATGATGAAATTTGTGCACATTCGACTTATTATGCCCATTTATTCGACACTCTTGTCTTGAATGGTTGTTTTCTTCACATATGTGGAACCACTTTGTCCTGAAGTTTTTTAGATTATGAAGGCAATCTCTAGTTGTGTGATTCTCCATGTTTTAAAAAATGTTGCAAAAAGTCTCAATGTGAATACGACAGATGTCAAGATCTAGTGCATTGTTAAATTTTAAATAGTCCTTTCTATGCCCTTCATTAGAATAAATGGTGAACTAGAATTCATTATATTTGATGGCCAAATTTTTCAAGGATTGTTGCAGTATTTCGATCGTTTCTCCCATCTGCGTTTTCACCTCCAAGGAATTCGATGGCCCTTCATCATCTATTTATATGTGTTGGACCTTTTCCAAGGCATATTCACATGTTTTAATATCATACCTCCTTAAAGGAGCTATGATTTTATGTAGAGGATCTGTGACATACCATTAAATTAAAAGATTTTCGTCACTGACATGTGGAATCTATATTAGGAGGTATTTGAAAAATAAATTGTATTTCCTTACTATTTCTCCTAGGATTTACTTGATTTCCTTGACTTTCTGAGAAGCCAAGCTCCTAAGATATTGGGTTTTAAATAATTTTAAGAAATTTTGCTTGATTTTTGTTTTCGAGCTTGTCTAGTTTTTTGTGTATTTCATGAACCAAGTGAGATCACTGGCTCTTAATTCGGCACCAAAATGTGACAGTTATTTTTTTTTATCCCCAACATTGGTTGCATCCCATAATTGTTTTCAAATGAACCAATGTCGTTTGGGTTCTTCATATCCTTCATAAATGGGTATATGATTTAGATCCATTCTGGATTTATTAATATATTTAGAAACTAGTACTATGGAGAGAGTTTGAATTTGTTTGTTTATTATGGTATTTGACTGGGAAGTTGATGTTTCTTCAGTTTGGAGATTCAATATCTGAACACTCGACTCGATAGACAAAATCTACTACAAGGATTCAGATGGGTTGTGTTCTAATATAAATTAAGCTTCTCCTTCTGCTGGGATTAATTCATCATTTTGGAAGCCATTATATATATACTCGACGAACCATCTTTCAAAAGGGAGCATCGATTCGTTCTCACTATCTGTTGACCTGAATTCTTATTTAATGAGTAAATTTGGTAGGGGGAAAGTCCATGAGATATTTGATGTGTAGGAGTGTATCCTCTACTTGAATCTCATTTAATTATGGTACTTTGATCAGAAGTCGATCACTGACATGTCTATCTTCATTAGTTATATACTGCAAGATACCAGATATATAAAATATGCATAACAGAAACGAAATGCTAGAAATAACAGAATAACAGTAAAATATCCAGCATAATCTTCACAATACACAGAAATGATATACGAAATAGCAACAGAAATAGCACTTTGAATCAGATAGCAATGTTCACAGGCCTCTTCGAGGGGGCAACCTCCAATCGAGCAGCACTCTGTTACAATAATATCCAAGCTAGGGTTCTCATACCCTCGACTCTTATTTATACTAAAAAGAAGCATCTAGAGGAAAATCCTTCTAGAAGCGGAAAACATGAAAAACAGGATGTAGCTTCGACTGACTGGGCAGAGCTAACTGATATGCGACTTGTCCCACGTGCTTTATAACTGTGTAAGGACCATAAAATTTTGGGGCTAGCTTCTGACACTGCTCGGCCTTGAGGGAAGTTTGCTTATATGGTTGCAGCCATAGAAACACCTGATCCCCTTCTGCAAATTGACGTTCCGAGCGACCTTGATCTGCTTGCTGCTTCATTCTGTT
>ML785073.1:42564-53951 GCA_009831015.1 Picea engelmannii
CTCCACAATTTATCACATGTGAGCATGTTGAACATTATGCACTCGGATCTCAATCTCTATTTTTGTTGCTATATCAAACTTTCGTTTGGTTCTTGGCTCTCATAGAGAGTCTTGAACTTGTCCCCTCATTCTGAGCATGCTTTTAGACTGTTCTTCGGAAGGGTAGTTGGTTTCAAAAATATTGATTTTGACTGCTCAAATACGGGTTCTAGGGTTTCTGCGTTCAAATGCTCCAGAGTGAAAAACAAAGTGGAGAAATTGTATGCATCGTATTTATAAGCGATGAGGTGAAGGCGAAATAAAATTCGGACATCAGTATTTGGGATTCACGCATGTCAACATTTATGCATGGCGTAATTGCTTATTCCTTTCGAATTTTTCTATTGGTCAATGCTTCCAACTAGGTATAATTTTTTGATTGATGAACTCATATGACTGAATTGAATTTTGTTTCTTTATCAGTTTATGTGATCTGGTCGAATCGTTCCTTTTGGATGATCCTAGGGCTCCGGTCGAATCGTTCCTTTTGGATGATCCTAGGGCTCCGGTCGAACCGACTGACCAGGTTCGCATCTTTTCCATTGTTGATTATACTTGTATGTATGGTTGGATTATGACTAATCCAACAATGACATTAGATGCATCGACATGTATTTGAAATTTTCTATTCCAATCCGGAAATCGTAATATGTGTGATTCTACCAATTTTCGCTTTAGTAGTTCAAATGATCCATTGCACTCCCGACTCCAAAAAAAATTGAACTTCTTTACATAACATCTCGTCGATCGAAAAGATGACGTCAAAGTAGTGTGAGATGAAATTTTTGTAATAGCCTATGAGCCCAAGGAAGATTTAATCTTCTTTTGGTTTACTGTAGGATTCAAGTCTATTCAAGTCAAGAATTACTTTTATATTAGCCATGTCCACTTTGATACGATATGTCCAAGCAAAATACTAATTGGCATGGAAAAAACGCATTTCTTGATATTTAGAGATAGATTAATCTTTCGACATCTTTCTAGCATCATCCTTAGCCATTAGATGTGGTCTTTTAGTAGGTTGTAGATTGCCCAATCATTGAAATAAACAACCACCATTTTATAGATATATTCCTGAAAGGATTTTGGTCATTATCCTTGAATTCCTGAAAGGATTTTGGTCATCATCCTTGAGAAAACTGCGGGTGCATTTTTCAAGCTAAAGGGAATCATCATGTATGAAATGAGCCAAATTCAGATACAAAAGTCATTTTTTCCTGATATTCTCTAGCAATCGAGACTTGATTATACCCATAGAAACCATATGTAAAATAATAACATTTGTGTCCCGTGACTTCATTGATGATTTCGTCTATGAACATTATTGGGAATAGATCAGTAACATTCATCATATTTAGGCCCTGGAAATTGACAAGTATTCTCAAATTTTTGGAGTCATGCTTTTTAGTTTGCACAAACATCAAACTTTCCAATTTATATTTGTCTATGTGGTAAATGATGATAGAAAGCAATATTGCCTCAATTTCTTTCTATACAATGAATTTATATTTTTGGGCTAATTTGTATCGTCGTTTGTTAATAGGTTTAGACATTGGGATGAGGTCAATTTTCATCTCTCCCTTCTCTTGTCCAATTCCTTTGAGATCTTTATAGTCATGAGAAAACACATCTTGATATTCATGGAGAAGGTTGACTATTTATGTTATCTGCTTGTCCGACTAGCAACCGCCTATCATTTCCATTTTATGTCGACCATCAGTCAAAATTTCAAATTATTTAGTTTTTAGCTTTGCAACCATCCATTCCATAATTTTATATTCATCCAAATGTCATTATCCTTTGATAACCTCGTTGTATCTCAATGGGAAATCAGGTTCTTTTGAATCATCATTGTCTTCCTTGGAAATGGTAAAGATTGTCTTCACTTAGTTATTTACTCTTGGGTGGATTTTCTTCCATATGAAACTTTGACTTGAAAAATGCATATTTTCCATATCCACCTAATGAGCACTTATATTGTTTTGGTCATGAATTGACAAAAAATTGCAAGTCAATGTCAACCCCATGTCGACGTTTTCCTTACTTATTTTCTCCACTATATCAAGGTTTCTATTTTCTAGAAAGTTCTTTATCTCTAATATATCCTCGCTTAATTGTGCCTCTTCAGGGATGAACTCAAAGTATCTTATAAATTTCTCCTTTGTTTTTGTTCAGTTAAATGTATGGCCACATGCTTCCTCAATTTCGTACCATTTGTCTAGTATCATCCAAAGTGTTTGGGAACATGTGTGTCCAAACTCTTTCATCCCTATATCCCACTCTTCTCGATTATTTTTTTTTCACTAATGAATATGGGCCATTGGGTCGAACCCAGGTTTCAAATTCAGGATGTTGACTTTTTTTTATAGCTTTTTACCTATGAATCGATCAACAAATTTTATTCTAGCGGTGGTCCATGTATGTAAGTGGGGAGCATGAGTCTCCCACCATAGAGAGTCTTGAACAATGAGGGAATCAACAAGGTTTTGTACTCTTCCATGTTCTCTGACTATTTTTTATACTTCATCAACGTGGACTGATGAAGAATTTCTCTCATTGAAATGCATAGGTGGGCCTATATTTAAGTTAGTCGAGATAAGTTTTGGTGTTTGTTTTGTATTCTTATGGAAAACTATAGGGATTGTTTGGACCAATAAGCATGCTCTCTATCATTTTATTGGTATTTCCTCTATTGACCAACATTATCTTTCCTAGGACTCATAATTCTCTATTTACTATTTATAGAGTTCTGTGTCTGAATTTTTCCCCATGGGAACTGGGGAATCAACTAAGATTTCACCTTTTGCATTTGGTTTGACATTGTATTTCTCATCGTTCATGATATGATAAAGCTGATGAGCCTCCTTATATTTATCCCACATTTCTATACATGCTTATCTTATTTTAGGTTGAGGGGTATAATGATTTTCCTACCACTTCCTTTTAATTTGATTATATCTCTTTCGAGGGAGATAGTTGCTTTCATATTTCAAACCTATCGTATTCCTACTAATGTGGGGTAAGTAGGGATACCTTCGTCGGAATCCTCATTATGTGAATTTTTACATTTTTTAGTGTTTTGATTGGCTTGATAAATCTTTGATCTTCTAGTTTTAAGTAATGCATTGTTGGAGCTAGCGGGGGTGTTCCAAGATGTTTATGTTCATCTCGGGGAAGGATGTTGACCTGTGGTCCAAAGTAGACAATTAATTTATTAACCATGTTTCCATCGATCTTGAGGTCGACTTGAGGATCGTAGTAATTCATGTGTTTTTCCTGCTACAGTTGTCGAATATTTTTATACGGTCATTGATCTTGCTTATATTCTCTCGAAATATTAAGCAATTAGATAATGAAACTGGATGATTTATTTTCTATTAGTAACTAGAGGAGCTCGTATAAGAGAATGTCGGATGTGTTTTGTTGCCTTCCCATGCTTCCTCTTTCTTTTCATCGGTCAATGTTCTTGAAATATTTCAATGCTTCCTATCAGATTTTCCTCTTGATCTGGATCGGGGTAGGTATTTTTGTATCCCAATTGTTGAATTGGTGATTCTTAGTAATTGTCTCGATCGACACCTAATATGTTTACAACATAGATATTCTTTGAGTTCAGAACATCTTGTTTGGGAACAATATGTAAGAATTTCATGTTCCTTTTACTCATTACTTTCTCGAGTACTATGGGACAGTATTCGAGTGAGTGATCCCCCACTCCACATATGTTGAAAAATTTCAAGTCAATTTTATCCTTGATGGGGAAATTCAGGATTATGTGATCATATTTCCAATAATTAAAATAGTAGTGTTGACCTCGACCATTTCCTCTACCTCCTTGATCATGTCCCCCTCTTAAACATCGTCTTTCTTGGTAGCCGCCTCGACCATGGCCTTGATATCCATTACTTTGTCCTTCATTTTTATTTTGTTATAAATCCCGCATTTGAAAAAAGTTGTGCACATTCGACTTATTATGCCCATTTTCTTGTGTTGAATGGTTTTTTTCTCCACATATGTGGAACCACATCGACCTATTTTTTTTTAGATTATTGGAGAAATCTCTAGTTGTGTGATTCGCCATGGCTTGAAAAATGTTGTAAAAAGTCTCAATTTGAATATGATGGATGTCAAGATCTAGTAAATTGTTAAATTTCAAATAGGCCTTTATATGCCCTTCATTAGAACAAAGGGTGCACTATAATTCATTCTATTTGGTGGGCATATTTTTCAAGGATTGCTTCAATATTTCGATATTTTATTCAATCAACTTTTCCATTGCTGAGGAAGTCCATGGACCTTCATTATTTATTTCTATGTGTTGGGATTTTTTCAAGGCATATTCACATGTTTGAATATCATACATCCTTAAAGGATCTATGATTTTATGTAGAAGGCCCGCGACATACCATTAAATTATGAGATTTTCGTCGATGACATGTGGAATCTATTTGAGGAAGTATTTGAAAAAAAATTGTATCCCTTACTCTTTCTTTTGGGATTTCTTTGATTTCCTTGACTTTATGAGTAGCCAGGTTCTTAACATATTGGGTTTTAAATAATTTTAAGAATTTTTTCTTGATTTCTATTTTTGAACATGTCTAGTTTTCTGTGTATTTCATGAACCAGGTGAGAGCCCTAGCTCTTAATGCGGCACCAAATTTTTCTAGTTGTTTTTTTTCATCCCTAACATCAGTCACATCCCATAATTGTTTGCAAATGAACCAATGTAATTTGGGGTCTTCATCTCCTTCATAGATGGGTATATGATTTAGATCCGTTGTGATTTTATTAAGAGGTTTATAAACTAGTACTATGGAGAGAGCTTGAATTTGTCGATTTATTATGGTAGTTGACTAGGAAGTTGATGTTACTTCAGTTTGGGGAGTCAATATCTCAACACTCGACTCGACAGACATAATCTACTACTAGGATTCAGATGGGAGGAGGCACTTGAACTTCTTAAAAAATTCCAAGATGTTATCAAAATGGCTCAAATTTAAGGAAAGTGGCTTGACCTCGAGCAAATGGCCTCTCATTTCATCTTGTTTTCCAAAAGATCCTCTAACTTTGTCCAAATATCATCCTGTGTGGTACAATATTCGATGTGAAACATAAGCTCGAGGTACATACACATGTAGAGGAGGTCGTAGTATTCATCCATGCGGTTGAGATACTTGTTCTTCTCGATAAACAAAAAAATGGTTCCACCTCTATAGCCATGGTAATCCGATACAAGGCTCTGCATCTGAGTTGATGAAAATTCTTTAGCTTCCACTAGAAGTAGTTATGAGGCGTGAGAAATATTACAAACAAGTAATCCACCCTTTTTTACTCCATCTTCCTCTTGTACCTTCAAATATAAATTCGTGTGTGTTTTCTCATAGCAATCAAGGTTATGATAACATGTGAAGTATTCACAGCAAACCTAGCTAGTCAAAAAGTAAAAACAAACTTACGAGAAAAAGAAGAGAGGATAGAAAAATAATGAATTGTATTAATTTTATGAGTAAATGGTAATAATAAATGTGATATACTCTACATGGATAAGTGAATGTGCCATAGTAGTAATCTAGAGATATATAGACACTCAATGACAGAAACCAAAGTAATATGCCACCTAGTCCTCGTTAATTGGTGGATGCAATCATTTGTTAACTGATTCACACATGTAGAAGTGAGAGAAACACATGGAATCATAATATATGTTCCCTCTTGGATACATGCATGAGATATGCACACTTCTAGTGAGGAAATCCTAGTGAACATGCAAGTGTTGGTGATCAAACTTAGGTTGTCATGCATGAGTGAGCTCCACTAGTCTAACTGAGGTGTAACTGACTCTTAAATGTGGAGGGAAGGTGACCTATTTTGTAGGAGGAACCCTAATTTGTAGGGGAATATTATCAATAGAGAATATTATCATCTATGGAATCACCCTTAATATTGGAATATCAAACTAAGGAAAATAATTACCTAGGTCAATGTGTACAATATCTCCAAAACATGGCATGCAATTCTATAATGTTTTTTATCATAAGGCCCTTGGAATTATTTGCAGAAGATCCTCCTATGAGATATTGTATCCATTTGGCTGAATTGGGGGTTTTTAGAAATGGAATCCCCCCATGTGGAAATATTGTGATTCTATGTATTATCCCCATGTAATTCCAATTAGATAGTCGAGCCATAGGTGACCGCCATAGAACTGAATGATTGTGAATTGTATTTCTTCTTCTTTCCATCCCCCGAGATCTGCTATCTACGAGGCACCTACGTAATGTAGAATTCCATATTTTTCAAAAAAATTAGTTTATTCCTTCCACATGTCATCTTCCATGCCCCATGCCATGAATTTCTACAAGTGTCTGTCGAACATTATGCATTCGAATCTCAAGCTTGGATTTTGTTTCTATATCAAACTTTTGTTTGGTTCTTGGCTCTACCAGAGAGTCTTGAAATTGTCCCCTCATTCTCAACATGCTTTTAGAATGTTCTTGGGAAGGGTACTTAGTTTCAAAAGTACAGAGTTCAAGTGCTCAAATACAGTTCTAGGGTTTTTGCGTTCAGATTCTCTAGAGTGAAAAACAAAGTGGAGAAATTGTATGCATCCTTGATATTTATAGGAAAGGAGGTGAAGGCCAAACTAAATCCGGGCATCAGTATTTTGGATTCATGCACATTGACATTTATGGATGGAATAATTGTTTATTCATGTGAGTGGATGGATATGTCGATGACGAAATGGAAGCTAACCACTTCCCATCAGGATTTAATTCCTTTGAATTTTTATGTTGGTCAATGCTTCCAACTAGGTCTACTTATTTTCCTTGATGAACTCTTATGACTTAATTGACATTTTTTTCTTTATCAGTTTGTATGATATGGTTGAGTTGGTCCTTCTGGGTGATCCTAGGCCTCCGGTCTAACTGAATGACCCTGTTCGCTTATTTTCCATTGTCAATTATGATTGTATTTTTTTCTATAGTCATATGTCTTATGTCAGTCGGATTGATAATGATCACACTTGCTTGATTTTTAAATTTCACACTCGCTTGTTACTATATTCTCATATATAAATTTCATTTTTGTTTCAATTTTGCATGAATCAATTGGTTCTGCTTCATCCCATTTTGTTAAATATTAGTCTGTGGTGATAATGTAATTCATTCATGTTCATTTAAAACTCTTCGGAAATGGTTCCATGAATTCAATAGCCCAAATTTAAAATGGTAACCTAGGTTTTACCGAGTGTAGGTCCATCTCATCTTTCCATAGAGATTGACCCATCCTCTAACATTTGTCACATTCTTTCACTTTCGCTCGACAATGCTTTTGTAAAGTTGACCACGAAAGGCCTTCTTGAATTATATTTCGGGTTGTCATGTCAGCTTGGAAGTGTCTGCCTATAGGGACAACATGAGATTCTTTTATTATATATTCCCTCTCATGTTCTAAACTACATCTTCTTAAAAAATCGTTAGTTCCTAGTTTGTACAAATATCCATTCATGAGGGTCAATGCTAATAATTATAATTCTAGAACCTTCATTTTTTTTACATGAAGATCGTCACGATCCTTCCCTTCCTCCAAAAGTTTTACTATTTCTCTTAAGTCTTTGGGTGTAATATCCCCAAGGCCAAGCCCTGTTGTAAATCATGTCTATGAAGTATAGAGATTGCACTATGAATTGTAATTATGTTCTATAGGCTGGTGAGAAAAGTTAATATAAGTTGGTGGGCTTATGTGTTATTAGGCCGGAGAGCCTAAGTGTTAAGGCCGGGAGCTTGATTTTGTATATGTAATCATGCAGAACATTAATAAAAATATAAACACCGTTGTGTGCAGATCGACCATGATGAATGAGTGATGGGGGAATAAGCTTCCACAGAGTGGGTAAGGGATTGGGGGTTGTAAGGTTCGAAAGAGAGGCTATGTGTTGAGCCTAGGGGCTTAAGTCCTTGGGAATAATATTTTAATATTATTCCAAAATCCATATGAAATATATGTTTTATCCTAAGTTCCTTGGAAGGACGAGTGACTTCCAAATGGGAAGGAACGAGCTTCATGGGTGATAAGTGTCAACCTAAGCGCATGCAGTTAAAACTATTGAGTTGAGTCGTGATGGGGGTTCCTCCTCCATTCTACCGTGGACTGTCTGAACCAAAAATCCCATATGACCTCTACAAGAATACCCTCACACAACTCAGGGAAAAACTAAAAAAGGCCTGTGTTGATTTCTGGAGGAGTCGATACACCCTCTGTCAAAACTGTTGAGTCTGTGTTCAACCTCCCATTCTCCATCCTCCGTCTAAACTCGTGGGTGTCCAGGATCGACCTTTGTTTTGGTGTTTGTTCTAGGGAATCCTTACGTGAACCATTAAGTCTCTGCGTGGGATCTCTCTACACCCTCACGCATCCACAAAACCTGAGCCGTGAGTCTGTCCTGTATTGTTGGTTCGGGAAAATCGAATGTCCCGTAATTGTTGAGCCTTGTTATGCTGTAGCATTTGTCTGTCACCAGTTTTGGGAAGCCCGTGATTTTGTTTCCAGTGGAGTGTTGTGGTCGAATAGTTCTCGATTGCGTGTGGCTTGCGAACAATTGTATGTTCGTGTGGAGCCTCGTGGTTGCACGACTGTGTTGGAAATCTAGTTGAAGGAAACAAGTTGTCTGGCCTATGTGTAACACTCTCTCCAGGTGAGGGAGGTGGTTGCGGTTGAAGAGGTAGTCTGTCAGGCTTGTGAGAAACTCCCTCCAGGTGAGAGAGTCTGCTGGGAAGTGGTTTTCTCCCAGAGAGAGTCCAGCACCAGCTTCATAGCTCTGAGAATTCCTGATCCAGCCTGTTGTTGAGGTCCAGATAGGGAGGTGAAGCACCGATGGACTGTGCTTGTGAAGGTTTATACTCCTGGGCGGAACATGCATGTGGGGAATGAGAGTCTGTTAGTAGTGGGCGTAAGAAGGCATCCTGGGAAGAATCCTTCTGGTTATTCTGTGCAGTTTTCCCTGTAACCTCAACCTAGACTAGGATTCCTTGCCTTGGGTGGAGCTTAGTCCCAGCTCGGGGGTGACCCACTGCTGAGAGTGATGAGCAGTGTGGTCTAAGGTTGGGAGGTTCATGGAAGGTCTGCATGTGGTAGGTGGAATTACCACAGTTTCAAAGATAAGTATCAACGTATGCTTAATATTATGTTTTTGCATGCTTGTGATGCTTATATGTATCATGTATTCTATTGTGCATATGAATTATTGTTAATGCTAGGGATTATTTATGTTAGCAGTAAACTCTGTGATTACTCTTAGTTAAATGTGTTTAATTCAATTTAAATGCATGTTATTAATTAAGTATGAGAATGATGTTGTTCCTCACAGTAGCATTTTTCCGGCCAGTGGGATTAAGGTCGGGGGTAGTGTTACAATTTGGTATCAGAGCCTAGTTTCAACGCTGAGCCTCGATGGGTCGGATAAGTGGTCTTTGGACCGAGGTTTTGAGAAGGAAATTGTTTCCGGAGGACCAATTTCAGACCTCAGAATGTTTATGAGTTTCAACGGGCTACTTGACCATGTTACAAAGATCAAGAGGTGTAGCGGTATTATAAAAACTGCAGCCGGTGTGGTATATGGCCATAGGGAGAGAGAGAACTCCACACCAGAAGTGTTGGATCCATAGAATCTGTTTGGGAGGAAAGGAGAACCCCCACGACTGTCAAATCTGGAGAACATGCACAAGGTTTAAAACCCTTTGGAGTTGCACAGGAGTGTGGAAATCGCGATACATGAAATCCCGAATTCGTCAGGACCGTCCATCGGAAAGGACACATGGAGAGCGATCAGCCTTTCGCTGACTTTTGACCTGGAATGGTTTAAGGGTGAGTTCACGAGAATTCACGATTGGATCACAACCGTCGATCTAAAGAGAGATCTGGACCGTTAATTGTCCAGGAAGAAATCGACATTTCGGGAATAGGGAGGACGAAGGTGGAAAATCTTTCGACCTTGTGGCACACGAAATCCCAATACGCAAACTGATGATGAGATCTAAGTTTTCAGATCATGGGGAATCGGGACCATTGTATCATTTCATGAATTCAAGGATCGTGAACTTGGAGCGTAGGCCAAATTCTTGGTCACTCCAAGTCCTGAATCGCAAAAGGGATTAACAAGGGTAGAATCGGATGGTGGAGCGCTTCCAGGAATAAGTTTTGAAATCCTGTGAGCCCTCGGATTAGGGGAGGCTCACGGCCGTTGATCTCATACATGAATTTCTGTAACAAAATTCAGAGATTGAAGTGACAAGAGATTTGGAGTCGCTGCATCGTGAACTCTCGGTTACCAAAAACCCAAAACCCCGAAATCCTAAAACGATCTACACCGTAGATCGTAGGAGAGGAACTTGACCATTGGATCAGGTAGATGAATAGACCATAATTTCAGAATTTCGGCAAACGGAAGTTCAAGATGTGTATATGCACGAACTCCTGATGCCCGAAACTTCGAAACAAAAAGTGAAGGTAGTGGGGCCCCCTGACATCGCTAGGAGTGAGGTGGACCTTCTTAAGGACACCATGTGTCACTAACTTGGTGGGCGATAGTTTTTCTATGGGCCTGGAGAGTAAGGAAATCGAATTTTCGGACGTCAGGAGTTGAAGAGGGAAGCGAGTGCGAGAACCTCCAGGACCAAAACCCTGAAACCCGAAACTCCGAAACCCCAAAATCCTGAAACATGAAGTTTGTTTGGAGAGCCTTGTAGCACCTAGAAGTTTAGCGTTTGATCACGACCCATGGACACATGGGTTGGGGACTAAAGGAATGGGGGCTATCACCCGAAAACTATAGAGCCGAGCAGAGCTCGAAAAATTCGTGAAATCAAAACGTTTTCTTATTCGGATTGGTTTTGAATGTGTGGAATTTGTTAAGAAGAGATGGCCTGAGAAATTCTAGTTGTTTGCACGTTGTGATTGCAGAAGTTTGATGAGTGCCAGAACCGATTAGAATTGCCACAGAGTGCAGAGAAATGGAAGAGGTATTGATTGCCTCCAATTCAAAGAATGAAAGAGAAGGAAGGGATGTCAACTTAGAAGTTGAAGGATCGAACTCCAATGGGCACGAAAGAGAATTGGATAAGGAAGGACATATGATGAAAATCATTGAAAGATTGCAGAAATATGCCTAGGCTCGCTGAGCCGATAGCTGAAAGCTCATGAGAGTTAGGGATAGGCAGGGTCAATTCAACTTAAGGATGTTGAAGAGTCTAGAAAGAATAGAAAAGAAATTGGAAAAGGAGAGTGACTCAATAAAGACAGAGAGTCGTAGGACCCCTGAGAGGAAAAGAAGATAAAGGAGTGTCAGCAGA
>ML785073.1:60930-74943 GCA_009831015.1 Picea engelmannii
TGTGTGTGGCTTGTGGACCATTGTATGTTCGTGTGGAGCCTCGTGGTTGCCCGACTGTGTTGGAAATCGAGTTGAAGGAAACAGGTTGTATGGCCTATGTGTAACACTCTCTCCAGGTGAGGGAGGTGGTTTCGGTTGAAGAGGCAGTCTTTCACGCCTATGAGCAACTCCCTCCAGGTGAGAGAGTCTGCTGGGAAGCGGTTTTCTCCCAGAGAGAGTCCAGCACCAGCTTCAAAGATCTGAGAATTCCTGATGCGGCCTATTGTCGAGGCCCAGATAAGGAGGTGAAGCACCGATGGACTGTGCCTGTGAAGGTGTATACTCCTGGGCGGAACAAGCATGTGGAGAATGACAGTCTGTTAGTAGTGGGCATAAGAAGGCATCCTGGGAAGAATCCTTCTGTTTATTTTGTGTAGTTTTCCCTGTAACCTCAGCCTAGACTAGGATTCCTTGCCTTGGGTGGAGCTTAGTCCCAGGTCGGGGGTGACCCACTGCTGAGAGTGATGAGCAGTGTGGTCTAAGGCTAGGAGGTTCGTGGAAGGTCTGGACGTGGTTGGTGGAATTACCACGGTTTCAAAGATAAGTATCAACTTATGCTTAATATTATGTTTTTGCATGCCTGTGATGCTTATATGTATCATGTATTATGTTGTGCATATGAGTTATTGTTAATGCCAGGGATTATTTATGTTAGCAGTAAACTCTGTGCTTACTCTGAGTTAAATGTGTTTAATTCGATTTAAATGCATGTTATTAATTAAGTATGAGAATGATGTTGTTTCACACAGTAGTGTTTGCCCATCCAGTGGGATTAAGGCCGGGGGTAGCGTTACATTGGGGGTGTCCTAAACTTGAAATAAATGTGTGCCGGTTACATGATCGTCTATCCCTGTCGTTTCTTCTCCTATTTCAAGTCAGGATAGATTTTCTGGGCCAACATTCGTTTTTCCAAGTTGGAATATTGTGTTGAAGTCGAATTCTTAAAATAGTAATAACCATCGACATATTTTTCCTTGATGATTCGGTTTGTTTACTAAGTACTTGAGAGATTGGTGATTGGTAAATAACGTGAATAGATTTTCTAACAAATAATGTTTGAATTTCAGCAGAGCAAAGTTCATGGCTAGTGATTCTCTTTTCGTTGTCGAATAGTTGCATTCTGATTTATTAAGCTTTTGATTGGTGTATGAATTAAGATAGTCAATCATGTCGTTGTATGGTTGTGCTACGACTAATCCAACAATGATGTTAGATGCATAGACATGTATGTGAAATTTGCTTGTCCAATAAGGAAATCATAATATAGGTGATTCTACCAATTCTCTCTTTAGTAGTTTAGATGATTCATTGTACTCCTAACTCCAAATAAATTGAACTTCTTTCCATAGGATCTCGTCGATCAAGAAGATGACATCAGAGTACTGTCAGATGAAATTTCTGTAACAACCTGTGTTCCCAAGGAATATTTTAATCTTCTTTTGGTTTATTGTAGGCTTCAAGTCAAGAATTACTTTTATATTAGCCATGTCAACTTTGATACGATATGTCTAAGAAAATACTAATTGGGATGGAAAAGATGCATTTCTTGATATTTAGAGATAAATGAATATGTCCAGATCTTTCTAGAATCATCTTTATCCATTAGATGTGGTCTTTTAGTAGGTTGTAGATTGTCCAATCATTGAAATAAACAACCATAATTTTACATATATATTCTTGAAAGGCTTTGACCATTATCCTTGAGAAAATTGCAGGTGCATTCTTCAAGCCAAAGGGAATCGTCATGTATGAAAATGAGCCAAATTCAGATACAAAAGTCATTTTTTATTGATATTCTCTAGAAATCGAGACTTGATTATACCCATAGAAGCCATCTGTAAAATAATAACACCCATGTCTTGTTACTTCATTGATGATTTCGTCTGTGATCAGTGTTGGGAATGGATCAGTAACAATCATCATATTTAGGCCCCCAAAATTGACATATATTCTCAACTTTTTAGGGTGATTCTTTTTAGGTTGCCCAAACAACAAAATTTCCCATTTATATTTGTCTATGTGGTAAATGATGCTAGAAACCAACATTGCCTCAATTACTTTCTGTACAATGAGTTAATATTTATGGGCTAATTTGTATGGTCATTTCTTAATAGGTTTAGACCTCGGGATGAGGTCAATTTTAATCTATCCCTTCTCTTGTACAATTCCTTTGAGATATTTATAGTCACAAGAAAATACATCTTGATATTCATGGAGAAGGTTGACTATTTTTGTTGTCTACATGTCCGACTAATAGTCACCTATCCTTTCCATTTTTTGTTGACCATTGGTTGAAATGTCAAATTATTTGGTTTTTAGCTTTGTAACCATCCATTCCATAGGTTTACATTCATCCAAATTTCATTATCCTTCAACAAACCTATTGTAGCTCAATGGGAAATCAATGTTTTTTGAATCCTCATTGTCTTCCTTGGAAATGGTAAAGATTGTCTTCACATAGTTATTTACTCTTGGGTGGATTTTCTTCCATATAAAGTTTTGACCTAGAAAACATATATTTTCCATGTCCACTTGATGAACACTTATATTGTTTTGGTCATTAACTTAAAAATATTTGCAAGTCAACGTCAACCCTATGTCAACTTTTTCCTTACCTCTTTTATCCACTTGATCAGGGTTTGGATTTTCTAGAAATTTCTTTTTCTCTAATGTTTCCTCTCTTAAATGTGCCACTTCCGGGATGAACTCAAAGTCTCTTATAAATTTCTCCTTTATTTTTTACCACTTAAATGTATGACCACATGCTTCCTCAATTTTGTACCATATGTGTGATATCATCCAAAGTGTTTTGGAACATGTGGAAAAAATATTTAATCCCTATATCCAACTTTTCCCCATTAATTTTTTCACTAATGAATATGGGCCACTGGGTCAAACCTAGGTTTCAAATTTAGGATGTCGACTTTTCTTGATATCTTTTTACCTCTGAATCGATCAAAAAAATATATTCTAGCAGTGGTCCATGTCTATAAGTGGGGAGCATGAGTCTCCCACCATACAAAAGCTTGAACAGAGATGGATTCAACAAGGTTTTGTATTCTTCCATGTTCTCTGACTATTTTTTATACTTCATCAATGTGGACCGATGAATAATTTATCTCATTGAACCACAGAGATGGACCTATCTTTAATTTAGTCAAGATAAGTGTCGATGTTTGTTTTGTATTCTTCTCAAAAAATATATGGATTGCTTGGACCAATAAGCATGATCTATATCGTTTTATTGGTATTTCCTATATTGACCAAAATTCCCTTTCCTCGGACTCATAATTATCCATTTACCAGTTATAAAGTTCTTTTTCTGAAATTTTCCCAATGGAAACTGGGGAATCAACTAAGATTTGAAGTTCTACATTCAGTTTGACATTGTCTTTCTCATCGTTCATGATCTGATAAAGCCAATGAGCTTCCTCATATTCATCCCACATTTCTATCCATGGATTACCTTCATTTGGGTTGATGCGTATAATTATTTTCCAACCACTTCCTTTTAATTTGATTCTATCTCTTTCGAGGGATATAGTTTCTTTCATATTTAGACCATGTGGTCTGCCTACTAGTGCGGGGTAAGTAGAGATACCTCCAACTAATTCAATCACCTCAAAGTTGACCTTCTTCGAAATCCTCATTATTTTCATTTTGGCATTTTTGAGTGTTTTGATTGTATTGATAAATCTTTTCTCTTCCAGTTTTAAGTAAGTCATTGTTCAAGCTAGCCGGGGTGTTCCAAGATGTTTCTATGTATCCCGGGGAAGGATTTTTACCTGTGATCCAAAGTCAACAATGAATTTATTAACTATTTTTTCATCGATCTTGAGGTTGAATTGAGGATCATATTCATTCATGTGTTTTTCCTGTGAAAACTATCGAAATTTTTTATATGGTCATTGATCTTGCTTATATTCTCTTGAAATATTAAGAAAGTAGATCAAGCGACTGACCAAAATATTTTCTTTTAGTAACTAGAGGAAATCTTCTAAGAAAATGTCTGATGTGTTTTGTTTTCTTCCCATGCTTCCGCTTTATTTTTCTTGGTCAATGTTCTTGAAAAATTTCAACGCTTCCTACATTATATTTTTCTCTTGATCTGGGTCAGGGTAGGTATTTTGGTATCCTAGGTTTTGCACTAGTGATTCTCGGTAATTGTCTCAATCAACACCTAATATGGTTACAACATAGATATTATTTGAGTTCAAAGCCTCTTGTTTGGGCACAATGTGTAGGAGTTTCATGTTCCTTTTACTCATTACTTTCTCAAGTACTATGGAACAATATTCGAGTGAGTGATCCCCCACTCCACATATGTCGAGAAATTTAAAGTCGGTTCTATCCTTGCTGGGTAAATTGGGGATTATGTGACTATATTTCCAATAATTAAAATAGTAGTATTGACCTTGACCATTTCCTCGACCTCCTTGATCATGTCCTCCTCTTAAACATCCTCGTTCTTGGTACCTACCTCAACTATGGCCTTGATATCCATTACTTGCTCCTGAATTGGTATTTTTTTCTAAATCCCACATATGATTTAAAATTTGTGCACATTCAACTTATTATTCCCTTTTAGTCAACACTCTTGTGTTGAATGGTTGTTTTCTTCATATGATTTTATGTAGAAGCCCTGCGACATACCATTAAATTAAGAGATTTCTGTCGATGACATGTGGAATCTATCTGAGGAAGTATTTGAAAAAAAAAATGTATCCCTTACTCTTTCTCTTGGGATTTCCTTGATTTCCTTGACTTTATGAGTAGCCAGGTTCTTAACATATTGGGTTTTAAATAATTTTAAGAATTTTTTCTTGATTTCTATTTTCGAACATGTCTAGTTTTATGTGTATTTCATGAACCAAGTGAGAGCCCTAACTCTTAATGTGGCACCAAATTTTTCTAGTTGTTTTTTTTCATCCCTAACATCGGTCACATCCCATAATTGTTTGCAAATGAGCCAATGTAATTTGGGGTCTTCATCTCCTTCATATATGGGTATATGATTTAGATCCATTGTGATTTTATTAAGAGGTTTATAAACTAGTACTATGGAGAGAGCTTGAATTTGTCGATTTATTATGGTATTTGACTGGGAAGTTGATGTTACTTCAGTTTGGGGAGTCAATATCTCAACACTCGACTCGACAGACACAATCTACTACTAGGATTCAGATGGGAGGAGGGACTTTAACTTCTTAAAAAATTCCAAGATGTTATCAAAATGGCTCAAATTTAAGGAAATTGGCTCGACCTCGAGCATATGGCCTCTCATTTCATCCTGTTTTCCAAAATATCCTCCAACTTTGTCCAAATATCATCTTGTGTGGTACAATATTCGATGTGAAACATAAGCTCGGGGTACATACACATGTAAACGAGGTCGTAGGATTCATCCATGTGGTTGAGATACTTGTTCTTCTCAATAAAACAAAAATTGGTTCCACCTCTATAGCCATGGTAATCCGGTGCAAGGCTCTGCATTTGAGTTGATGAAGATTCTTTATCTTCCACTCGAAGTAGTTATGAGGCGTGAAAAATATTACAAACAAGTAATCCGCCCTTTTTTACTCCATCTTCCTCTTGTACCTTCAAATATAAATTCGTGTGTGTTTTCTCATAGCAATCAAGGTTATGATAACATGTGAAGTATTCACAACAAACCTAGCTAGTCGAAAAGTAAAAAAAACTTACGAGAAAAAGAAGAGAGGATAGAAAAAGAATTAATTGTATTAATTTTATGAGTAAATGGTAATAATAAACATGATATACTCTACATGGATAAGTGAATGTGCCATAGTAGTAATCTAGAGATATGTAGACACTCAATGACAAAAACCAAAGTAATATGCCACCTAGTCATAGTTAATTGGCCCATGCAATCATTTGTTAGCTGATTCACACATGTAGAAGTGAGTGAAACACATGTAATCATAATATATGTTCCCTCTTGGATACATGCATGAGATATGCACACTCCTGGTGAGGAAACCGTGGTGAACATGCAAGTGTTGGTGATCAAAATTAGGTTGCCATGCATGAGTGATCTCCACTAGTCTTACTGAGGTGTAACTGACTCTTAAATGTGGAGGGAAGGTGACCTATTTTGTAGGAGGAACCCTAATTTGTAGGGGAATATTATCAATAGAGAATATTATCATCTATGGAATCACCCTCAACATTGGAATATCAAACTAAGGAAAATAATTACCTAGGTCAATGTGTAAAATATCTCCAAAACTTGGCATGCAATTCTATAATGTTTTTTATGAGAAGGCCCTTGGAATTATTTGCAAAAGATTCTCCTATGAGATATTGTATCCATTTCGCTGAATTGGGGTTTTTTTGAAATGGAATCCCCCCATGTGGAAATATTGTGATTCTATGTATTATCCCCATGTAATTCCAATTGGATAGTCGATCCATAGGTGATCATCATAGAACTGAATGATTGTGAATTGTATTTCTTCTTATTTCCATCCCCCAAGATTTGCTATCTACGAGGCACCTAGGTAATGTAGAATTCCATATTTTCCCAAAAAATTAGTTTATTCCTTCCACATGTCGGCTTCCATGCCCCATGCCGTGAGTTTCTACAAGTGTTTTTCAAACATTATGCATTCAAATCTCAAGCTTGGATTTTGTTTCTATATCAAACTTTTGTTTGGTTCTTGGCTCTACCAGAGAGTCTTGAAATTGCCCCCTCATTCTCAACATGATTTTAGAATGTTCTTGAGAAGGGTACTTAGTTTCAAAAGTACTAAGTTCGGGTGCCCGAATATAGTTCTAGGGTTTTTGCGTTCAGATTCTCTAGAGTGAAAAACAAAGTGGAGAAATTGTATGCATCCTTGATATTTATAGGAAAGGAGGTGAAGGCCAAACTAAATCTGGGAATCAATATTTCGGATTCACACACATTGACATTTATGGATGGAATAATTGTTTATTCGTGTGAGTGGATGGATGTGTCGATGATGAAATGGAAGTTGACCACTTCCCATCAGGATTTAATTCCTTTCAATTTTTATGTTGGTCAATGCTTCCAACTAGGTCTACTTATTTTCCTTGATGAACTCTTATGACTTAATTGACATTTTTTTCTTTATTAGTTTGTATGATATGGTTGAGTCGGTCCTTCTGGGTGATCCTAGGCCTCCGGTCTAATTGAATGACCATGTTCGCTTCTTTTCCATTGTTGATTATGCTTGAATTTTTTTCTACAATTGTATGTCTTATGTCGGTCGGATTGATAATGATCACACTTGCTTGATTTTTAAATTTCACACTCGCTTGTTACTATATTCTCATATATAAATTTCATTGTTGTTTCAATTTTGCATGACTCAATTGGTTTTTCTTCATCCCATTTTGTTAAATATTAATCTGTGGTGATAATGTAATTCATTCATGTCCATTTAAACCTCTTCGGAAATGGTCCCATGAATTCAATAGCCCAAATTTAAAATGGTAACCTAGGGTTTACCAAGTGTAGGCCCATCTCATCTTTCCATAGAGATCGACCCAACCTCTAACATTTGTCACATTCTTTCACTTTCGCTCAACAATGCTTTTGTAAAGTTGACCACCAAAGGCCTTCTTGAATTATCTTTCGGGTTGTCATGTCGACTTGGTAGTGTCCCCCTATAGGGATAGCATGAGATTGTTTTATTATATATTCCCTCTCATGTTATAAACTACATCTTCTTAAATAATTTTTAGTTCCTAGTTTGTACAAATATCCATTCATGAGGATCAATGTTGATAATTATAATTCTAGAACCTTAATTTTTTTTACACGAAGATTGTCACGATCCTTCCCTTCCTCCAAAATTTTTACTATTTCTCTTAATTCTTTGGGGGTGTCCTAAACTTGAAATAAATGTGTGTCGGTTACATGATCGTCTATCCCTATCGGTTCTTCTCCTATTTCAAGTCAGGATAGATTTTCTGGGCCAACATTCTTTTTTCCAAGTTGGAATACTGTGTTGAAGTCGAATTCTTAAAACAATAATAACCATCGACATATTTTTCCCCGATGATTTGGTTTGTTTACTAAGTACTTGAGAGATTGATTTGTAAATAACGTGAATAGATTTTCTAACAAATAGTGTGTGAATTTCAGTAGAGCAAAGTTCATGGCTAGTGATTCTCTTTTCGTTGTCGAATAATTGCATTCTGATTTATTAATCTTTTGACTAGTGTATGAATTAAGATAATCAATCATGTCATTGTATGGTTGTTCTACGACTAATCCAACAATGATGTTAGATGCATCGACATGCATATGAAATTTGCATGTCCAATCGGGAAATCATAATATAGGTGATTCTACCAATTCTCTCTTTAGTAGTTCAAATGATTCATTGTACTCCTAACTCCAAATAAATTGAACTTCTTTCCATAGAATCTCGTCGATCGAGAAGATGACATTAGAGTACCGTCAGATGAAATTTCTGTAACAACCTGTGTTCCCAAGGAATATTTTAATCTTCTTTTGGTTTATTGTAGGCTTCAAGTCAAGAATTACTTTTATATTAGCCATGTCAACTTTGATACGATATGTCTAAGAAAAATACTAATTGGGGTGGAAAAGATGCATTTCTTGATATTTAGAGATAAATGAATATGTCCAGATCTTTCTAGAATCATACTTATCCATTAGATGTGGTCTTTTAGTAGGTTGTAGATTTTCCAATCATTGAAATAAAAAACCATAATTTTACATATATATTCTTGAAAGGCTTTGACCATTATCCTTGAGAAAACTGTGGCTGCATTCTTCAAGCCAAAGGGAATCGTCATGTATGAAAATGAGCCAAATTCAGATACAAAAGTCATTTTTTCTTGATATTCTCTAGAAATCGAGACTTGATTATACCCATAGAAGCCATATGTAAAATAATAACACCTGTGTCTTGTTACTTCATTGATGATTTCGTCTGTGATCAGTGTTGGGAATGGATCAGTAACAATCATCATATTTAGGCCCCAAAAATTGACATATATTCTCAACTTTTTAGGGTCATTCTTTTTAGGTTGCACAAACATCAAACATTCCCATTTATATTTGTCTATGTGGTAAATGATGCTAGAAACCAACATTGCCTCAATTACTTTCTCTACAATGAGTTTATATTTATGGGCTAATTTGTATGGTCATTTCTTAATAGGTTTAGACCTTGGGATGAGGTCAATTTTAATCTATCCCTTCTCTTGTACAATTCCTTTGAGATATTTATAGTCATGAGAAAATACATCTTGATATTCATGGAGAAGGTTGACTATTTTTGTTGTCTACTTGTCCGACTAACAATCACCTATCCTTTCCATTTTTTGTTGACCATTGGTTGAAATGTCATATTATTTGGTTTTAAGCTTTGTAACCATCCATTCCATAGGTTTACATTCATCCAAATTTCATTGTCCTTCGACAAACCTGTTGTAGCTCAATGGGAAATCAATGTTTTTTGAATCCTCATTGTCTTCCTTGGAAATGGTAAAGATTGTCTTCAAATAGTTATTTACCCTTGGGTGGATTTTCTTCCATATGAAGCTTTGACCTAGAAAACATATATTTTCCATGTCCACTTGATGAGCACTTATATTGTTTTGGTCATGAATTGAAAAATATTTGCAAGTTGACGTCAACCCTATGTCAAATTTTTCCTTACCTATTTTATTCACTTGATCAGGGTTTGGATTTTCTAGAAAGTTATTTTTCTCTAATGTTTCCTCTCTTAAATGTGCCACTTCCGAGATGAACTCAAAGTCTCTTATAAATTTCTCCTTTGTTTTTTTCCACTTAAATGTATGACCACATGCTTCCTCAATTTTTTACCATTTGTGTGCTATCATCCAAAGTGTTTGGGAACATGTGGAAAAAATATTTAATCCCTATATCCAATTCTTCTCCATTAATTTTTTCACTAATGAATATGGGCCACTTGGTCAAACCTAGGTTTCAAATTTAGGATGTCGACTTTTCTTGATATCTTTTTACCTCTGAATTGATCAACAAAATATATTCTAGCAATGGTTCATGTCTATAAGTGGGGAGCATGAGTCTCCCACCATACAGAAGCTTGAATAGATATGGATTCAACAAGGTTTTGTATTCTTCCATGTTCTCTGACTATTTTTTATACTTCATCAATGTGGACCGATGAATAATTTATCTCATTGAACCACAGAGATGGGCCTATCTTTAATTTAGTCAAGATAAGTGTTGGTGTTTGTTTTGTATTCTTCTCAAAAATTTATGGATTGCTTGGACCAATAAGCATGATCTGTATCGTTTTATTGGTATTTCCTCTACTGACCAAAATTCTCTTTCCTCGAACTCATAATTATCCATTTACCAGTTATAAAGTTCTTTTTCTGAACTTTTCCCAATGGAAACTGGGGAATCAACTAAGATTTGAAGTTATACATTCAGTTCGACATTGTCTTTCTCATCGTTCATGATCTGATAAAGCCAACGAGCCTCCTCATATTCATCCCACATTTCTATCCATGGATTACCTTCTTTTGGGTTGATGTGTATAATTATTTTCCAACCACTTCCTTTTAATTTGATTCTATCTCTTTTGAGGGATATAGTTTCTTTCATATTTTGACCATGTGGTCTGCCTACTAGTGCGGGGTAAGTAGAGATACCTCCAAGGGATATAGTTTCTTTCATATTTCGACCATGTGGTCTACCTACTAGTGCGGGGTAAGTAGAGATACCTCCAACTAATTTGATCACCTCAAAGTTGACCTTCTTCGAAATCCTCATTATTTTCATTTTGGCATTTTTGAGTGTTTTGATTGTAATGATAAATCTTTTATCTTCCAGTTTTAAGTAACTCATTGTTCAAGCTAGCCGGAGTGTTCCAAGATGTTTCTATGTATCCCGGGGAAGGATTTTGACCTGTGATCCAAAGTCAACAATGAATTTATTAACTATGTTTTCATCGATCTTGAGGTCGAATTGAGGATCATATTCATTCATGTGTTTTTCCTGTGAAAACTATCGAAATTTTTTATATGGTCATTGATCTTGCTTATATTCTCTTGAAATATTAAGAAAGTAGATCAGGCCACCGACCAATTTCTTTTATTTTAGTAACTAGAGGAACTCTTCTAAGAAAATGTGTGATGTGTTTTGTTTCCTTCCCATGCTTCCTCTTTATTTTTTTTGGTCAGTGTTCTTGAAAAATTTCAACGCTTCCTACATTATATTTTTCTTTTGATCTGGGTCGAGGTAGGTATTTTGGTATCCCAGATTTTGCACTAGTGATTCTCGGTAATTGTCTCCATCAACACCTAATGTGGTTACAAAATAGATATTATTTGAGTTCAAAACCTCTTGTTTGGGCACAATATGTATGAGTTTCATGTTCCTTTTACTCATTACTTTCTCAATTACTATGGTACAATATTCGAGTGAGTGATCCCCCACTCCACATATGTTGAAAAATTTCAAGTCGGTTCTATCCTTGCTGGGTAAATTGGGGATTATGTGATTATCTTTCCAATAATTAAAATAGTAGTATTGACCTTGACCATTTCCTCGACCTCCTTGATCATGTCCTCCTCTTAAACATCCTCGTTCTTGGTAGTGGCCTCGATATCCATTACTTGCTCCTTCATTGGTATTTTGTTCTAAATCCCACGTATGATTTAAAAGTTGTGCGCATTCAACTTATTATTCCCTTTTAGTCAACACTCTTGTGTTGAATGGTTGTTTTCTTCATATGTGTGGAACCGCTTAGGCCTGATTTTTTTAGATTATGTAGGAAATATCTAGTTGTCATTTGCCATGGCTTGAAAAATGTTGCAGAAAATCTCAATTTTAATACGACAGATGTCAAGATCTAGTGCATTGTTAAATTTTAAATAGTCCTTTGTATGCCCTTCATTATAAAAAAGGGTGCACTAGAATTCATTATATTCAATGGCCATATTTTTCAAGGATTGTTGCAGCATTTCGATCTTTTCTTCCATCCACTTTTCCATCGTTGAGAAAGTCGATGGCCATTCATCACCTGTTTAAATGTGTTGGGCCTTTTTCAAGGCATGTTCACATGTTTTAATATCATACATCCTTAAAGAAGCTATGATTTTATGTAGAAGCCCTGCGACTTACCATTAAATTAAGAGATTTTTGTCGATGACATGTGGAATCTATCCGAGGAGGTATTTGAAAAAAAATCATATTCCCTTAGTGTTTCTCCTGAGATTTCCTAACATATTGGGTTTTAAATCATTTTAAGAAATTTTGCTTGATTTATGTTTTCAAACTTGTCTATTTTTCTAGGTATTTCATGAACTTGGTGAGAGCCCTCGCTTTTAATGTGGCACCGAATAGTGCCAGTTGTTTTTTTCATCCCTTACATTGGTGGCATCCCATAAGTGTTTGCAATTGAACCAATGTCATTCGGGGTATTCATCTCCTTTATAGATGTGTATATGATGATTTAGATCATGTGGTTTTATTAAGAGGTTTAGAAACTAGTACTATGGAGAGATTTTGAATTTGTCATTTTATTATGGTAGTCGACTGGGAAGTTGATGTTGCTTCAGTTTGGGGAGTTTATATCTGAACCCTCGAATCGATAGACACAATATACTACTAGGGTTCAAATGGGTTGTGTTCTAATCGTAATTGAGATTCTCCTTCTGCTAGAATTAATTCATCAGTTTGGAAGCCCTTATCTATATACTCGATGAACCATCTTTCAAAAGGGAGAATCAGTTCGTTCTCACTATTTTTTGACTTAAATTTTTCTTCAATGAGTAAATTTGGTACGGGGGCCAAGTCCGTGAGATATTTGATGTGGAGGATTATATCATCTACTTGACTCTGATTTAATTATGGAACTTCGATTAGAAGTCACTGAAAGCACATGTCCATCTTCATTAGTTCTATACCACACCTTCAAATATTGAGGGTCAATACGAAGCTGCTGGTGGAGGAAGTATTTAATACGTGAGCTACCATTTCTAATAAGAAATCAACGTAGCATGGGTCTCCAGTCATAGATATCCATATTTTCAAATATGTTGATTTGTTTATGAGTGCCTCTACTTGCCTCTGTTAATTGCAAACTTGTACTCCTCACACGAACCGTCCGGGCTACTTCTATTACGAAGTCTGATCAACCCATGCTTGACTTAGACTACTCATGTGCTCCAACAATCTATTGCTTCTAGGGTTACTTCTGATTCAAACTCCTCGGGTCCCTCACATCTCTCATTTCTTCTCTCCTCTTTTATCTATTATCTCGCTCCAATTTATGGATGTTGGGTGAGGATTTATGGATTTGCATTAGTTGTGGAGTCTTCCCTCTTGATTCAAGGGCATCTTCTTTCTCACTTTTCTTCCGACATTATTTTCTTCGGTGTGGTAGAATTTAATTATCTCATCTCAAGGATCATCTATCCCCCATCGTCGGCTCGACTTACTCGAAGTTGGCACTATTTTCCATGCTTGCTTTGTTGATTTCTTCAGAAAATAGTCCCTCGCTTCACGTGTCTCCTTGCAATTGTATTCTAAAATTTGTTCCCACTCGTCATGCTCTTTCTTCCATTTACAATTTGGAAGAGGTGTACTTAAGAGAGTTTGGTTTTCAACAATATCTACGACTCATTTCTCTAGTAAAAATTTGTGCAAAGGAAATCATTGTGTAGATCGGTGTAAAACGTTTCTTTAACAGTTTCAATTGAAGATATATATTCAATGGCTTGATTTTCAATATAGACTTGGATGATTCTTTCAAACCACTGGTTTATATTTGTTCAAACTTTGTTTCTTATTTTTACCATTAACTGTCCATTTGTTCAAACTTTGTTTCTTATTTTTACCATTAACTGTCCATTTACAACTAGTTTTCACACTACAAGTTCGGTTAAGGTATTCAAATATTTCTTCATGGATCAATTCAAGGAATCATTCATGTGTCTCTATGAAGAATTGCACTT
>ML785073.1:76148-87734 GCA_009831015.1 Picea engelmannii
GGGTTGTATAGAATAGTTCTTTCATATCTTGCAAATATTTCTATCGTATTATCTCTTAATAAGAGACATCATCTTCTTAAAGAACTTATAGATAAAACTCATCCTTAGTGAAATTCCATCTATGAAAATAAATATTTTAATTATGAATTTGCATTTTAGATTTAGTTTGATGATATTGCTTTATGAGTAAAGAGGATTTGAACCAGTTTTAGAAAATATGTTTACATATTAATTGGAAATATATATTAAGAAAAATAAAATTAGTGTTATAGTGAAAAATTATTGGCTTACACTTTGTTATTTTTTTAATTATACTTCTTCATTGAAACACATTGATGTGTATATCCTTTTAAAAATTGTTTTTTTTTTTAATTTATATTCTATCTTGGAGTTCAAAATATATCCCAAACAATGAATGGTAAATAGAAACATTTCAAACTCTAAGATGGTTAAAAATTGTAAACAACAAATCTAATGGTATTTTAGAATAGAAGTGTTTGATTGAAAGGAAAAAATTTTCATTGGTGAATCTATGTTGAGCAATTTTTTCAACTACAAGGAATCAAAGACATATGCTTGGTTTAGTTCACTAAGATGAACATCTCTATTCCTAGTGTACATTGGTATTTTATAGTCAATTTCAAGTTATTTATTA
This sequence comes from Picea engelmannii, assembly GCA_009831015.1. Lineage (NCBI taxonomy): Eukaryota > Viridiplantae > Streptophyta > Pinopsida > Pinales > Pinaceae > Picea > Picea engelmannii. The sequence continues at coordinate 76,804 of ML785073.1, forward strand.
CTTTAGCTATGATTGTTATTATTTTAGTTATGATTGATGTTAACTCTCTTAACATCTCTTCTCTAAACTTGTTATTATTGATATGAATAACTGTGTGTTTCTAAGTGGATGTACACTCATGTCCTTGAATTATGATTTTCCAGTTGATGTCTATATAGAAAATACAGTTAAACAATCATTCTCTCAATATTGCAATAAGACTAAAAGAAATGTAATACACTAATCATCCATTGACATTTATAGAAATTATCACTTTTTAGTAATTAATATATTTTACTAATATTTTCTTTGTGTGATAATATCTTAGATGGTTAATTAAATCTAATTTCTTATATTTAGTTATGTTTAATAAATTCAACAATACTTTCATGCTTTTAATGGTATTTTTTTCTTAGAATTAAAATGACTTTTATAAAAAATACAACAATATAAAATTCAATTATGAAAATATACTTAATATTAAACATTTTGGATGAATTTCTTGAAACATTGTATTTAATAATAGTTGTGATAAAACACATTTTTTTTTGGACAATTCCATTGAAAGTAATCTATGAGACAATGAAAATATATATAATTACAAAGATTTGCAATTATGTAAAAATACAATTCATGTGGATAGCTTCATGGAAAGTAATTTATAAGACAAAGAAAATATCTATATAATTACAAAAACATATATTTATTAACATATGAATGGAAAGTAAGTGTAAGTGATGTGTAATCCATTTTAAAAACCTTCAATGATTATATTAAATGCTATTGAAAATCAAATGCAAAATTGAATTTTATAAAGTGTAAAATTCAGTTTCCAGATTGTACTAATAAATGATTTTAAAATTATAAAAACATATTTTAAAGTGTCAATATCATATTTTAAAATTGCAAAATTAGATTTTAAAAATGCCCATATCTGGCATCACCCTCTCTCTCGACTCAGTCTATCTATTGTTTCTCGCTTTAAGTATTCTACAACTTTAATTTTTAACCTATCATTCCTTATGAATCTTGAAGGCAAGGGGCCATCCCTTCCAGCAGTAAGACAGGTACCAATAGAGGCTCCTCCATGCATCCCTTACTGTTCAAACTTCTAGACACTTCACCTGAGATCAACTCGATGCAATGAAGGAAGCCTCTGATTTCCACTGTCTCTTTTCTAAGGAAAACAAAAAAGAGATGGATGGGATGGAGAATGATGTCAAGAAGCAGAGGTAGCAGGTCACTAAAGATCAATTAGAAGGAGTGGGTTCCTGACTCAAGTTTTTCGAGGACTAAAGAGCCCCATATATTTAAACTTATCACTCTATTCTAGAGTGATACCAGATGAACAAACCATTTATCGCACAGGTACTTCAAGAGAAAGCCAACCAACAAGAGGCCATCCTGTACAAGTTAAGTATTATGAATTATAAATTCAATGCTCTCTACAGGGAAGTATTCAATATTGAGATCACGATCAACAACCAAGTAAATTCACCAAGACATTTCATGGAGACCAATGACCGTTTATGGACATTGAGAGGCACCCTATTTCATCTGATTTTGTTGGATGAGGATATGAAGGAGTAAAGCCCCAAACGTTTATGTCAAAAGCAGGAATATGGTCATCCATCTTAAATCACTTTGTTTATCTAGGTTTGTAAGAACGAAGAGTGACAATTACTTTTACTTTTTATAATTGTTTCAGCTTCTATAGTTTTTGGAACACCTTAAGAAATGTTTTAAGAAGAAAACAACGACACTTAGTCAGTGTTGTGATATTGGTTTGCCAAGTGACCAGCCACTATTTTTTTTTTTTTCCATATTAATACTAAAACTTCTAGTTTACCAATAAATAAACATATAAAATAAATAAATTTTGACATTAAATTACTTCCACAAATTCAAAATAAAATCTTTATTCATCAATAATGCATTTCAGCTCGCCTTGTCACAAATCTAAAGAAATAATTTATATAAACAAACTAAACGTCTGCTTACAATCCGCCGTTATCACCCACTTTGCCCCAGCTGCCGAATGAAATGTGGTAGATTTTCTATCCTTTTGATAATTTTCTTATCTTGATGTTTTATTCTATCACAAATGGTTCCCACTTTTGACTTCTTTCCGTGAGATTTGAACCAGTAACCTGATCAGGACTAAACCTTACATAAACCAATTGATCTACACCTCATGGGTTAACACAGCTACAATCATTGTTGTACCAGAAAAGATAAAACTCTATTTGGAATATATTCAGCAGTCATGTATGATTTACATCCACATCCAAGTGAGGTAATTGTTCCAGGGCAAACAATAACAAGCCTAGTGGGCAGCATTCATTGCTGTAGTAGTGGTTGTTGTATATATATCGTCAAATTACCTTGATATATAAATTGAGATATATTAGATTATGTATTTACCACCTGTTTCAACATTGAATACTGCACAACAAACTAATTATTGTTCAACATTACTAAAATAAAATAATGTAAATAAAAAAAGTACCGAGACTGAAAGATGCCTTGTCCTGAATGAATCAATGCATGCATGGCTTCAAAACTTCACATTAATTATAAATATTTAGTGGATAGATGAAGCCCCCTTACATATGATCTTACACATGAATACACACAGCACCTTATTATAACATGAGCAGACTGACTGGACGCTCTAATATAAATACACGGAGGCAGCAGAGCCGACCATAACACTATTCAATGGCATAATAGCACCATGAACGTTTCCATAATAAGTTCTATATGATGAACGAGTACTAGTGGAGTAAGCTGCTCCCCGCAGATTTGAAGCAGCCCTCTGTAGAAAAGAGTAGAGGGTGCGAGCTAAAGAAGAGAGTTGCGTAAGCATTGAGGGTATTTTCCTGCAAGAGGGAAGGCATAACACCGAGAAGGACAGGAGGCCTAACTCGACCAACATATTACTTTCCTTCAAATATGTATTTATTCAGCAGCAGAAAAGAAATACAGGGAAATTGAAAATGGTACAGCCACTCTATTTTCTACACTCTGCAACAAGCAAACTAGTGGATACCTCGTCCTCTAAAACTCCGAGTCGATCCCACCGATAAATCGCTTCTCTCCCTCGGCACCCTCAATGCCCTTCTTTGCGAGGAGGGTGGGATTTTTATAATTTGTAAGGCGTGAGGGCCATTTTTTCTTCAAGTTTCAGTAAAAAAAGAATCTTATGATGATTACAACGGAATTATACGAAGCGAGGACCAGTATGAGTTGACCTGTCACAATCGCACTCGATGGGCCCTCGGTTAGCAGATTGAGGTCGGTTTATCCAACTCTGCTGGTTGTTGTCTGCTGGTTATGGTTGGTGGTTGTGATAGACAATCTAATCTTACGGTGGATTTAGTTTTAAGAGATGTGTACTCTATTTTTCGTTTTTATTTTAATACTTACATGGGCATCATCAATGTTGTCAACAAAGTTGGATGCCCTATAAGCGAAAAATTGACTGATATAATCGTATTAATCAAATTTGAATGGTTTCAATTAGTTTTGGTTAATATATATATATAATTTTTTCATGCAAAAAAGTTTTGAAAAAAATTGCATTTTAATTGGTAATAAATTAGTTATATATTGTATATTTTATAAAAGAATGTGTTAAATAAAATATTAAATTTTCAATAAATTTAATTGAGAATAATAAATTAACTATATATTTGCTAAAAAAATCTATTAAATAAAATATTACATATTTAATCAAATTTATATTTAGTAGAGAAATTAGTAAATTCAAATATCACTTTAGCATTAGTAAAACTATGCAAAATATCACCACATAGATTCAAAGATAGTAAGTTGCTTCTAAATATGTGGTTTCTTACACTAAAAAATGCAAGCCATTGGAACATGTTTTCCATACAGTTTTTTTTTTTTTAAGTAAACTAACTATATTAATATTTAGAGTCTCTACAATAAAGGATCAATGAGTTCTCAGTCTTGAGAGACCATGAGTGTCTCTCAAGGTCAAAAATAAAAAATACCCTGCCCTACTGGGGAAACAATGGCATGCAATGTCTTGTGGGGAAACAAGGCATGCAATGTCTTGTGGGGAAACAAGGCATGCAATGTCTTTCTGTATCTTATCAGTAAGTTGTAGCAGAGGTTTAAAGAGTTTAAAATGGCCATAGCTAGATCTTGAACTAGATTAAAACAGAGGAAAACTACTAAACCAACAAGAAAAAGATTTTAGGGATCTTTAGGAACCTGGGGCTTCGGTTTTCAAGGGATGTCAACCATAGCAGAGGAAGCTTCAAGGCCTAGACCAACAAGAGAAACACCAAATTTTGGACCAGTAGAAGAAGTGTTGAGGCTTAGACCAACAACACGTGGTTGGAAGACTCCCCCATGTTTGCGAGCCAACCAAGTCACAAGCTTTAGAAGGTACTCATTCTAAGACTCAAACATCTCCATCCTTCTCTTAACCTAGAAAAAATCCTCATCTTTGGGTACGATTCCAAGTGCTACCATTGTCTTCACATGCCAGTATAATTCTAGGGTGTGAAAAAACTTGGAATTCTTGGTTCTGGAACATCCTAGTTCCAGAATCACCCCACCCGCTTGAAAATCAACCTCAACATCCTCCTTGAACTCATGAGCCAGGCATACTTTAGCTTCCAGAGCCAACATGGCCACTTTGTCTTCATCAAGCACAAAGTGCTCATAGTGTTCTACATCATCGAGTGTTTCCCTACTCACCTTAGATGGCCCAACCTAAGATGGACTGACACCATAAGAGCGAGGTTTGCGACATCAAAGTGTCATTGGAGGGAAAATAAAATCAACTGGAGTGAGATACCAATAGTTAGAGAGCATGCAATATTTCAGAACCAAATCCAACAAAGTCAAATTGCGAACTGGAGAGCTACAAATAGGAACATAAAGAGCCATAATATCCCCAACGATCTTACCAATTCATCTTGTTTTCCTATGAAAACCATGATGATTGGCCTCATGGGAAAAGACCCCAAATCCAAGGCCGATTGTGCAAGTTTTCCTTTTTCATCAGGTCCTGGATCAATTCATTCATTAGTATGATCACGATGCAAGCTAATTCCTTGCACCGATATGATGGTTTGATCTACCTCATCATGCAGAAGAACTAGAACTCTATATCCATCCTCAAAACATTCCTTCTCATCATGACTATGTCTTATCAATTCTGGAAGTGGCATATGCCAGCTGATTTGAGTGTACTGGAATGACGAAGGGAAGCACATCCGAAAGTCTTTAAGGAGACATGGGTGTTTCCAAGTATCTTGGATTGTGCGCCACACATTTGACGATAGCCACTTGATCATGCATGCAAGCATATACCCTATCCAGGGAATGGAGATCAAATTGCACAAGAGTTAAGTAGGTTTTCTTGAGTGAAGAGAGAAGAATCTCTTCCCATGTATAATCTAAAGCTACTGAGGGGTTATCATAGATTGCATTATTGAGAAAATAAGAAACTTTATGGGTTGATCATTTTACATTAGAGGGAACAAGGCGAGAGAGATTTTGGAGGAGAGAGGTAAGAGTTTCGATCATGGACTCTAGATGCCAATGGAAGGAGAGTTTAAAGGGAGGAGAGCCCCACTGAAGTTTGGTTAGAATATGGATGATGGGCTTGGGGTCACCTTCCACCACGAATTAGGAGAAATGATTTCTGGTGGAAATTTGGAGGCCACGGATGAGGTCCCACAACTCTTCAACACTGCTATAATTTATCCCATTGTGGCTAGCATAGATGTGGTGTATGTTTCCCCTGTTGTCCCTGAAGATGCCTCCAAAACTGGTAGGACCCGGGTTTCCTTTTGAGGCCTCATGAAAATTCATGTTAAGAAATCCCAAGGGAGGGGGGTCCATGAATTATGAATGGAGGGATAAGGAGGGGGGGTGATCCAGGTGGATATTTGTGACCACCCACCTATTCCAACTGGCTCCTTGTGTCCATTTTTGTTCAACACATCCTTTTGTACTGCTTTATAATTGTGATTTCTACACTTATGCGGCTTTCTGAAGCCCCACACATTCTCCAGGTGGATACGGGAAGCCTCTTGCCTAATCCAATTGGCTTATTTTGTATGTTTTCATGTCAGTAGATATTGTTGTACTTTTAGGGTTGTTTTGGGGCCCAAAACATTTTTTTTTGGCTCTCCATAGACAGACTATAAACGGAGTCAAATTCTGATGGTGGAATGTGTAGCTCTGTAAAATACCTTTCCAACAGGCTATCACACACCTAAATTGGAGGTCGTATGTAAAAGTTATGACCCTAGGAACTTGAGGTACCGAATTACACCAACTTACCCATAGGGCCCACATGACTTTTGGTGTTTCACCTTCTAGGGTTAGGTTTTTGGATGTCTAGGGTTTTGGAATTCATGAGTAATATGAAAAGGGCCTTTGGAGCCTCATTCTAATCCATTCTTCTTAGAAGGATGCGCGTATCAGCCACATCTCTTCTCAGAGATAACTACCACCATTCGAGCAAGTTTCAGTTCTGCAGTTTTATAGTTTCAGCCTATTTCATTATTTAATAGAAGATATTGTTCAATGGATATTTTTGTTATTCTTGTTATCTCTGTGTTTATTGTATTCAGTTTGTTAATCATTTCATTCTACTCCTAAATATGGATCAATGGTATCAGAGAAGTCTGCTCTTCATTTATTTTTCTTCGTGCATGTCCCCAACAAGGTTTGGGTACAAGAAGTTGGGACTCGAACCAATTGAGCCATTACCAGATCGGTCACGCCGAGCCCAACAACAACCTATGGGAGATGAAAAGAAAGTTGATGGAGTAGGAGATCCTATTTAAATGTTGCTCGAGGAAGCCCTCATGCAACAAAGGAACGAAATGATGGACACCTTCATGTAGATCCTTCGACGGTTTCCCACAGGAGAAGCATCTTCATTAAGTGGCCATTCAACCCCCTTCAAGGTACATGTAAATTTTGATATTCCGTTATTTGAAAAACTGATAGATGCAGATGTTGTAGATAAAAGGTTGAATATTCTCGAAGGAGTTTTTCGGTCCACAATTTTTTCAATAGGGAAAATATCACTTTTGCACTCCTCAAGGCCATTACCCATGTTAAAGACTGGTGGGATACTTACTCTGAAAAAAGGACCATGGAGGAATCTGTAATATTTATGGTGCTCCCTACATGGGATTCCTTCCGAGACGCCATTAAAGAATAGTACTACCCTGTTGAAAGTTGCAAGGACTAGTGCACCAGATGGACCACCCTACGTCAAGAAAGGGACCAGACAATACCAGACTTCACCAATATTTTCCATAGCCTGCGCACTAAATTAGGTATCAAATATTCTTAGTGTCATCTAGTGCTCAAATTCCGCGGCTATTTGCATAGATACATTCAAATAGAAATGGAGTTCATGTACATTGCCTCATTGGGCATGGCTTATAGATACACTATCAAGATCGAGCATAAATTTAAGCAGAAATGATGAGAGCTTGGATCTGCAAAACCCTCACAGCTGAAGTAGGGCAAAGGCAACCCCAACCCACACAATAAGGGACCAAGGTGAGATGGCCACACTCGGGACAATCTGTCCAAGCCGCAACACAAGAAGGGAAACAAGAAGATGAAGAAGGACACGGGAAAATGGTGTGAGTACCATAAAATTCCTTGGCACAACACCGACGAATGTCGCTCCAAGAAGTCCCTCATGGCCGAGATGAAGGCTTCTGAGTTAGAGGTCGATTTTGATTCTGAGTCAAACCCTAAAGGAGGGAAGCAGATTATCGATGTTGAACTCACTGTCACGTTCGCTACCACCAAAGTATCGCCAAGCGAACCAGAGCAAGGGGAATGCCTCTTTCACTCGTAGATGTGGGTCAAGGGGGATCTGATTCATTTCAATGTCGACAATGGTAGTCAGAAGAAATTGATTTCAGAAGAGGTCGTCAAGTGGTTGGACCTTCCAATTACACTGCACCCACAACCCTACACCATCAATTGGCTTTGTCAAGGAAGAGATCTATGTGTCAGCCAACAGTTTCATCTGCTCTATGACATCAAGCCTTTCAAAGATGAGGTACTGTGTGATATTTATCCCCTTGAAGTTTATGGTTCTCTTTTAGAACAACCATATTTGCGGAAGCGTCATGTTGTGTATGAGTCTAGACCTCAAAGTGTTATTATTACTTTTGGTAGACAATTGTACAGGATCCCAGAGGTGGCACCGCCTACTGCTATTTCTTTAATCTCTGCTAAGAAATGCAATAAGGTCATTTCAAAGACCGGGAAGTCTGTCTTCTTTATGATCCATGCTCATAGTAAGAATAAGGTTGCCTCCACATATGTGGCCTCTACACAATGCCTCTCTTTGCAACAAAATCAAGTGGATGGGATCATGGAAGAATACAGAGACATCTTCACCTCACCTATAGGGGTACCGAAACACTGCCAAGTCAAGCATCCAATTGATCTAACCCCCGATGCACCTCTACTTAATGGGACAGCCTATCGACATTCAATGATGGAGAATGAAGAAATCAGGCGTCATATCAAAGAGCTTCTTCAAAATGGGGACATCAAACCCATCTCCTCCCCTTTCAAAAGCCTGATTGTACTGGTGCAGAAAAAGGACGAGACTTGGCAACTCTATATTGATTATAGAGCCTTAAACAAAATCACACTCAGGGACTGCTACCCCATTCCTAGGATTAATGACCTTCTTAACCAACTCAAGGGGGAAACGTTCTTCATCAATATTGACTTGAATTCTGGCTACCACCAGGTTCCCATCGAACCAACAGATGTTTGGAAGACAACCTTCAAGTCTAAAGAAGGTCTCTACAAATGGCTAGTCAAGCCCTTTGGCTTAACAAATGAACCAACCACTTTCATGAGGTTGATGGATGATGTATTGTGACCTTTCACCAACTCCTTTTTCATAGTATATTTGGATGACATCCTCATCTTCAATAGAATGTCAGAGGAACACATGTGACATATTCAATAGGTTTTGAGCACTTTGCGACAACACAAGCTTTATGCCAACTTGGAAAAATGCTCTTTTGGCATGAGCAGGGTCCAATACCTGGGCTACATTGTTGATGAGCATGGGGTACATGTGTTGTAGGAAAATCTCCCTGCGGACAGGTAGATCACCTCTAGAGCTTCACCTTAACCCTAGACAGAAAAATGATTATCATGGACACTGAATTCCTTTCAAATCTATCTAAACTAACACACGAGAAGGAAGGATGACAGAAGTACCTTTTATCGACGTTTGTCCCTCTACGCTCCAAGTTGTGCTCCGATCCTTTTCTCTTCGCTGGACCCTGTGGACAAAACAAGATACGACCACTTCCTACTCTACTGATATTAGCTTGAAAATAGATCTATCAACTAGTGATAAGTTCATGTGACCTTAGACATAAACTAGAAAGAAACAGGCCAAGCGTGTCATATTGATGAGAATAACGACAGCAGTACTTACAATCGTAGATGCGAATGCAACAGCTTCGTCAATTCCCCTTCATCTAACCCTTGCCTGAAAGTCCCACAATCTGGATAACAACAGCTTCACTGATCACTCTCCTTTGGCTGACTGTAAGTTTCCTCCAAGATCATAAGTTTCATGTATTCAATTCTTCCTCTCCCAATCAGCTCCAACACCACTTATGAGATCATAAGTTTTGTGTAATTCTCCATTTCCCATCCTCCCTTTCACCATTAGAAAGATTTCTTATATAGCCTTGGAGAGGCTTAACAATCTTGAGATATCCTTGGGGAAGGTGAGGATTTTCCTCCTTCAATTGAGGATCTGCCCTAGGATCATGGATGGACTAGGGATTCGAATCTAACTGCCTTCCAAGAATGAAAAGATGCTTCCCCCATTCATCTCAACAGCTTAACAACCGCCCAGAATAGGTAGCGCTCCCTCAAAAGGGCCATTAGAGCATTGTAGCGCTCCCTGGTAGGCTTTAGGGGGATGCCAACGCTCTCAAAATCTATAACGCTCCCTTAAAAGGGGTAGGGGAGTGTTATAACACTCCCTGATAGTGTAAGGGGGAGCGTCGGTGCTCCGAGATAGTGTAAGGGGGAGTGCTCCCCTCCAAAAACTCAGTTTTTGAAGTGCTTTCAGATGGCAAAAGGTTTACAAGCCTGCTGACTCGTTTCTCCTCTTCCAAATCAGATGTTAGAGGTGTTTCAAGTGTCCTTTTCATGTCGTTATAGGTAGGACATGGGAATCATGGCAACATGCTTTCTTTGACACTTTACGACACTTGTGAGCAACATGCGACACTTGCGACCTTTGTAATGACGACACTTGCGACACTATCAAAGTGAGTAATTTTGACATGTAACAGAATGCCCCCCAAAGTATGAAGTTAGAAGATGCGAACTGATAACTGAAATACTTTGTAGACTCTCAAGCAAGGGTATAGACTCGGAGAACCTGATGGAAGCTGCACACAAACATCCAACAAATATCATGACATATTTCAAAACCCAAGGCAGGCATACATGTGCTTGGGTTATCAAGACTTGCAAGATATGGCCGCCATAAAATACACTGCGGATCCATAATTGTATTGACAAAAAGGTATAGCCACCGAGGATACAATGTGGATCTATACTCTGATGACTCGGACTGATCGTAGCCACAAAGAATACACAGTGGATCTACGAGATGACAAGACATAGCCACGACCAATACAAAGTGGATCTATGTAACAATGTATGTGTTATTTGTCCAATAGAAACTCCTTCACAACCTGGGCAAAGCATATATCAAAGTGGTCACTCAAACCAGGGTCTTCTTACCAATCCCAATGCGGTACGATTCTAACCATGTGAATAGATGTCCTGATGTCGAACATGGCAGAAACCACTTGATTACCGGTCAATGGTGTAAACCGTTAACAAGTGCGAGGGAGATCACCATTAATGTC